>JABUQX010146539.1:0-10000 GCA_015478945.1 Trachelipus rathkii | reverse complement strand
ATATTGCTACTATATGATACTAAAAATGAATTTGTGGTAATGGATGATTCAAAAGTTCGAAATATTTTAAATAATTCTTTAAAATCACATTTATGTTAAATATTTTTCCAAAATGAAACATCTCGAAAAGTACGACACTTACAGAAAACCAATTACAAATTTGGAATCAGCGTATAAAGTTTATTGCAATATATATATATAGTGTAGCAGCAGCATAGATGAAGAGTATATATATATATATATATATATATATATATATATATATATATATATATATATATATATATATATATATATATATATATATATATATATATATATATATATATAAAGATATATATATATAGCAGTATATATATATATATATATATATATATATATATATATATATATATATATATATATATAATATATATATATTAGGGCTCTCGAGCCGGGGGACAGAGGGGGACGTTTTCCATACCCCATAGGGGAGAGGCGGAGGAACCCCAAGACACCCAAATACCAAAGAGTGGGGTTCCGGGAGACCCTCCCTGAGGGGGAAATAGTCCTACCCCGTAGTTCCCCGCAAGGCCGAGAGACCCCGACTCCTGCCATCTTTGGGGTTTATTTAATTTTGGGTATTCCTTTAGTTTGAAAACACTTCCAAAAAAAAAAAAAATATTACTAAAAATTACTTTTTTAAAATTATTTAAAATTACCACTTAAATTCATTGTTAGTATCATATACTAGAAATATATTAAAAAAAAACAAAAAAGCTAAAACTGACAGAGTCAGAAATGGAAAGGTCCCATATATTTTGAATCATGTCTGTTACCACTTAAATTGATTGTTAGGATCATATACTAGAAATATATTAAAAAACAAACAAAAAAAATTCAAAACTGACGGAATCGTAAAACAGAAAAGGTCATATTATATATATATATATATATATATATATATATATATATATATATATATATATATATATATATATATATATATATATATATATATATATATATATATATATATATATATCTTCCTTTTAACGGGTTTTATCCTTTTCAGAGGGTAACACGGGGACTACAGGAAATCGAACTTTAAGGCTGGCCATTCCAAACCAGCGCCACCAACGTGTTCGCAGCCGAGTTTTGATCGATATATATATATATATATATATATATATATATATATATATATATATATATATAATATATATATATATATATATATATATATATATATATATATTACAATTACAGACTTATTACAAATGTCCATACTGCATGACATTGTTCTTAATGGTTGAAATTTTTATTTACCAGCAAAGAATATTGTCCTTGATGTCCCAATTAGTCTTCATCCCTCTCAATGAAATTTGCATTAAATGAAGAATAATTGTGGATTTACCATTATCTGCTGCTCTCAACAATATTTTAATTGTACTTTATGAAAGACATTTTTCTTTGCTAATTTTTTTAGAAATTCATGCTTAAATCTGACAGGTAGAGGAGAGAGAGAGAGAGAGAGAGAGAGAGAGAGAGAGAGAGAGAGAGAGAGAGAGAGAGAGAGAGAGAGAGAGAGAGAGAGAGAGAGAGAGAGAGAGAGAGAGAGAGAGAGAGAGAGAGAGAGAGAGAGAGAGAGAGAGAGAGAGATTCTTGCATTATGGATAAATAGCAGTTTTTTTACCCTTTTTATAAAAACTACTTGATTAGCAATTGACATTTGAATATGAATATAATTAATTTTCTAGATATCAAAATAATTAAAACTGAAATATCATGGTTAAATTTCATATAAAACTTTTAAAAAAACAGTTATGATGCGCACGTCTTTAATTCGCAGTGTTAGTAGAGGGGCACATGTCTCATATTCTTTTAAAGAGACCTAAAAATATATTATCCTGAATTTCTCGGCAATGAAATACTTATACGAGTTATAAATCAATTTTATGACTTAGTTTATCCATAATAATTAATCTAAAAAGGAGTTATGAAAACTCCAAAAAATATTTTATAGTATTGCAAGATCGAAATTTAAAAGGGAAAGTGAACTAGTTTATCCAATGAAACATTGTCTTCGGAATAATATTTAAATTACTGCTAAAAGCTATAACCTATTAAAAAAATAATACTATTAAAAAATATTATTTATGTTTGAAATACACAAAATTAATTGCATCAGATTTAAAAAATGTAACGTAGGAATAGTATAAATTTTAAAAGACATATTTTAATAATACCGAATGCGACTTAAGTAAAGAATTTATACTAATTCTTCCTTGGTTTACAATTAGAAGCTCAACGTGACATTTAATCAAATTTCAAACGTCAACCTCAATTGTTAGGAGACAAAAGTTAACATTAAAAAAAAAAGGGATCATGTCTACTATCCGTGAGTGAGTTTTATCCATATCGATTGCATGGATCCGAACACGTTTTTATTTGATAAAAGTCAAAATAAAACTGTATTGTGATAAAAGTCAAAATAAAACTGTATTGTAGTAAAAGAGCTTTAAAAATATTAAAAAAAAAGCTTAAATCTTTGTAACCTAACGTAACTTAACTAAACCTTACTTAACCTAACCAAACTTATATTAGTTTATAATTTATTTAACTTTTCATTGTTTCAATAAACAAATTCACAACTAAACATGTAATAAAGTTTTATAAATGTATAGAAAAACGTGCAAACTTTTTTCGCAATGCGTGCTGCTGTACATTTTGTTCGATAACGTAAATTATGAAAAAAAAATGACTTCGGTTACATTAGTCTCAGATAATGGACATGAGCCAAAGAAAGTTCAGAGAAAGTTTCTTTATAAATTAGAACAAAATTGGAGGTAATTATATTATAGGAAGGACTTGGTGTAGGACAATTTATCGAAGAATTTCAATATTTTTCTGAGTATGCTGACTTGATAGAGTGGAAGTTCTGCTCGAAAAGTTATAAATATAGAACAATAGTTAAATAAAGTTAATTACTTCTTTGCTGTTAGATTTCAATGTTTATTCTCCTTTAGTTTTTAAATGCTATTAAGATATTGTTATCTGTAACGGATTATCTTTCAATCCCGTTATCTTTTTTGGATCAACATTAACGAATTATCCTTATAGAGTTTAAGAAAAATGGGAGGGTAACGGATTAATTACTATTATTAAAATTAACTTACAGAATACCTGTGTCCACCACTATTTATAAGAATATATAGGTGAAACTAAAGAAGTTACCCGCATGATATCTCGAAAACGAAGATAGGTACAAGAAAACTGATAACCTATATGGAATCAGCGTATGAAATTTGTATGGAAAATGATATTTTTTATTTTAAAAAAAAATCTTTTTTTTATATCTCCAAAACTACGATAGGTACAAGAAAACTAATAACATATTTAGAATCAGCGTATGAAATGAAATATGTATGAAAAAATATATATATTTTTTTTAACTAAAAGAATACCCCAGGGTAAAACGCAAAGATGCAGAAGAGTCAACTCTCGGTTCGACGACGGGTAGACTATTCTCTCTCTGGGAGGGTCTCCGAACCCCCGCTCTTTGGTATTTGGGTGTCGCGGGGGTTCCTCCGCCCCTCCCCTACGGGGTATGGAAAACGTCCCCCCCTCTGTCCCACCGTCGGCTCGAGCCCCCTAAAAAAAATTTACGCTGATTCCATATATGTTATTAGTTTTCTTCTACCTATCGTAGTTTTGGAGATATAAAAATAAAAAATAAAATATTTTTTCATTTTCCATACAATTTCATACGCTGATTCCATAAATGTTATTAGTCTTCTTGTACCTATCTTAGTTTTCGAGATACATCATGCGGGTAACTTCTTTTGTTTGGCCATATATAGCAGTAAGAGTTATGTTATATATTATGTTATATATTATATATATATACATATATATTATTATTATTATTATTATACATATATTATTATTATTATTATTATGTATATTATTATAGTTATATATAAAATTATTGGTATTATATATATATCTATTATTACATATATTATTATTACATATTACATATTATAGTTATACATATACATATATATATATATTATAACATATATATACATATTATTATTATATTACATATTATTATTATGTATTATTACATACATATATATATATTAGCTATATTAATATTATTAATATTATATTACATATATTATTATTATTATACATTACATATTATTGGCTATTATTATATGGTAATATATAGTATAAAGAGCAGCAGTATATATATATATATCTTGCCATAAATATAAATTAAATATATATATATATATATATATATATATATATATATATAGAACAAAGTAATTTAAAACCACTAAGAAATAAACAGGGGAATTAAAATTTTTTTTTAAAAATTAAGAAGTTTACGTTTCGAGACTTACTAGCTTAGTCTCCTCCTCAGAACTAACAATGAAAATAAATTTAATCTTAACAAAATTAATAAAAAATAAAAATTAAAAATACAAAGTAAAATTACATACAAGTAAAAGAACAAAAGGCGACAAAAAAATTGATTCACTTTCCTTAAGATGATGTTAAGAATTTAGTTTTTTCGGATAGGTATCTTCTTGTTATTTGATCAAAATTAAAAAATCCCTCAGATATATTGAAATTTGAAATTACATTTAGTAGAAATGAAAAAAGATTCCAGTAATTGATTTAGATTTTTATCTATAGATTTAAATAAAAAAGTTGCACCTTCCCAAACAACGATATGATCATTTAGAGATAAATGCCTAAAAATGGCGTTACTGTCGTTTCCTCTTCTAACTTCACCTTTATGTTGATCTAATATAACCTTGAGGGTCTTTAAAGTTTCACCAAAATAAGAGTTCTCACATGAGCAACAAGGAATCTTATAAACTCCACCAGCCACTTCCAATTTAGAAGTATTATTTTTAATTAAAATTTGTGAAAGAGTATCAGGAAAACTAAAAACAAATTTTATATCAAATAAACGATTAAGCATAAACTTGATGTCAAGAAGTTGAGGTGAGAAAGGGATGACTTTACTTTCAGATATGTAGGATTGTGTTCCCCTCAACTCCAAAACTAGAGTGGGGCATGTTTATATTTCGATAAATTAAAAAATGGGGATAGGCTAATTTTTCGAAAGTTCGAAAGATGTAATCAATTTCTTGTTTAAGATATTCAGGATCACAGTAGTTAAAAGATCTTAAAAACATATTAAAAATAATATTATTTTTAATGTTGAGAGGATGAGAGGAAAAAAAATGAAGCAATTGGTTAGTATGTGTGGGTTTGCGATAAACTTTAAATGATAAATGAGTTCCAGTTTGTATTATTAAAATGTCCAAAAAAGGAATGCATCCATCAACCTGTAATTCATAAGTAAACTTAATAGTTGGGGTTAAATTATTAATTTGTAATAAAAATTGATCAAATAGAAAAGAGGAAGGTACTATGGTAATGACGTCGTCAACATATCTTTCCATATATCTGAGGATTTTTTTAATTTTGATCAAATAACATGAAGATACTATCTGAAGAAACTAAATTCTTAACATCATCTTGAGGAGGAGACTAAGCTAGTAAGTCTCGAAACGTAAACTTCTTAATAATTTTTTTAAAATTTGTTTAATTCCCCTGTTTATTTCTTAGTGGTTTCAAATTATTTTGTTCTTTACATTCATAGAGTTTGAGTTGAAGTAAAAACTCTTTAAATATTTTTGTTATATATATATATATATATATATATATATATATATATATATATATATATATATATATAGTCTTAATTTATACTATATAAAGTTAGATATTATATATATATATATATATATATATATATATATATATATTGTTGTATATATATATATATATATATATGTATATATTATATATCTTAATTCTAACGTAGATAGCAAAACATTATCTACATTTCTTTTTAACTATTCGAAAAATTATTTTTAATATTCTGAGTATATTTCCCTTTACAGGAAATTATGCAAAATTATTTTTAAAAAAAAAAAAAAGAAGAAGAAAAAAAAAGGTGGTTCAACTTTTTGAATGAAACTAAAGTAGTCAATAAATTATTTTTAAAATATTCAAATTTCTATATTAGTTATTCCTTCCTTCTATCTTTTCTCTCTTATATATATATTATATAGGGGCATATATATATATATATATTGTTGTATATATATATATATGTTATATTATATATAGCAGCATATATTAAGGTTAAGTTAAGAGCATATAAGGAGCTTATATATATTATATTATTATATATTATTATTATTACATATATTATTGGTTATTATATATATATATATTATTATTATTATTATTACATATATTATATATATATATATTATATCATTCTTGCACGAATTATTCTTACCTTTCAAAATATTATTAAGATATTAATCTTAGGAAAGAGCTTGTTATTACTACATACATACATATTAATATGCGTAGTAATATGCTGTTGGTTATACATACATACATACATTGGCTGGTTGAAGATAGTTACACATACTACATATTATTGTTACACATACATATATTATATATATATATATATATATATATATATGGGACCTTTTAATTTTTACCTCCCCACTGATACCTTTGTTCAAAATGAATTTAACCTTATTTTCTTATTTTTTATTTAATTTTAACTATTTTAAATGATTTTAAATAAAAAGTAATTTAAAAAACTTAAATTTAACACATTTTTTGGCATTTTCCTGTTATATTTAGTTTTTTTTCGTTTTAGCTGGTTAGGTTAGGTTAACTAGAAAATGCCAATATATATATATATAAATATGATATATATTATATATATATATATATGAGCAAGAATAGCAGGCGTTGATATAGCAGGCATATAAGTTATATATATGTTATATATAGTATATATATATATATATATATATATATATATATATATATATATATATATATATATATATATATATATATAAATATATATATATAGTGTTAGTGATATATGGTGTTGGTTCTAGGCTTCTGAATGGAATTAAAAGTATGTATGACGATAGTGAAGCGTGTGTAAGAATAAATGGTGTCAAAAGTGATTAGTTTAATATTAATAGTGGAGTGAGGCAGGGATGTGTTATGTTTCTTTGGTTATTCAATTTGTATATGGATGGGGTTATGAAAGAATTAGATATGGGGATTGCAGGAAGTGGTGTTAGAATGATGGAGAATGGAGGTGAGTGGAGGGTGCCCTACCTATTATATACGGATGATTTGATTTGTGTGGTGAATATGAAGAGAGTTTGAGAGGAATTTTAGAGAGATTTGGCAGGGTGTGTAAAAGGAGGGGTTTGAAAGTAAACGTAGATAAGAGTAAGGTCGTGGTTGTGAGTGAGGACAGTTCTCGGTGTGAAGTTATGTTAGATGGTGAGCAGCTGGAACAAGAGTCTGAGTTTAAATATTTAACATATATGTTGGATGAAAAGGGAACGGATGATGCTGAGTATAGTAGGAAAGTTGTGAATTTCAGGAAGGTGGCTGGTGCAAGTAAATCGTTGGTGGATGTAAAGGGACTAGGTCTTGAGTGCTTTAGCGTCTTACATGAGGGTATGTTGTTACCTGTGTTAATGTACAGTATAGTGAGACTATGGGCTGGAATAAGAAGTATAGATCTAAAGTTCAATGTGTTCAGATGGACAATCTTAGGGGCGTGTTAGGTGTGAGAAGAATTGATAAAATGAGAAATGAACATTTTAGAGAGTTGTGTCGTGTGAAGAAAGGGATAAATGAGAGAATAAATGAATGTTGAGATGGTTTGGTCATGTGGAAAGGATGAATAAAAGTCGATTGGTTAAGTGCATGTATAGTGGTGAGTGAGTTGGGAATCAACCGGCTGGGAGACCGAAGAAAAAGTGGATTGAGTCAGTAAGAGTAAAGGAATGTCTGGAGGAGAGAAATGTGAGTTTGGCAGAGGCAAGAAGAAAGGTGCATAATAATAGGAATGAATGGCGGATTTATGAGGGGGTATGGTTGTAACCCACCTGTGCCAAGGGATGAACCCACACTGACGATATGCCATAGTGAGGGTCCGTCGCGGTCCCGTGAAGCTCTAGGGTGGATTTTCTGACTGCGACGAATTCTCACTAATAGGCTAATAATAATAATAATAATAATAATAATAATACAAATAATAATACACACACACACATAATAATAATAATAATAATAATAATAATAATAATAATAATAATAATAATAATAATAATAATAATAATAATAATAATAATTATAATAATAATAAGGCTAGGCTTTCTTTTCGACTTGTGTCATATTCTTCTACTACTTTTCTGTTTCCGGTGCATTGCACGCACCTTACCCCAGTCTTAGGAAAAAAGGTAGATGATATATATATATATCATATATATATATATATATATATATATATAAAGCAGCATCCCCTTGCATATTATATATTATATATTACATATTATTATTATTATTATTATTATTATTGTTATTATTATTATATATACATATTATTAAATTATTACATATTATTATTATATATTACTATTGGTTATTACATACATATATATATTATTAAAGGCACATATATATTATGCATACATATTATTAGTTATTATTATTACATATTATTATTGCTGAAAGAAGCATACAGCTGTACGCTGGCTGGCTGGCTATTACTATTATTATCATACATGTATTATTATTATTATACATTATTTTACATTATACATACATACATACATACATATTATTATTACATAGTTATATTATATGCTACATACATATTGTATACACATTATATATATTATTATTATTATTACATACTATATTATTATTATTATTATTATTATATATTATTATTATATATATATATATATATATTATATATATATATTATTATTACATATATATATTATATATATATATATATATACATATATATATATATATACCCGTATATAGTTTATTGTTTATTATTGAAGGTTACAGCGAGTACGATAGTAAGAGTATGTTATTATTGACGCTTGTTGATATTATTTTATATTATTATGTATTATTATATACTACATATACTATATATAGATATATACTATTATATTATTATTGTTATACATATATTATATATTATTATTACCTACATATATATACATACATATATATTATTATTATTATTATTATTGGTTGGCTATTATTGATACTGCACATATACATATATATACATATATTATATTGATAGTATAGTTATTGTTGATATTGTTATTATTATTGTTATGCTATACACTTTTTAATTAATATTTATTTTTCCTCATAACCCATATTATTATATATATATATATATTATATATATATTATATATATTATATTACATATATTATTATTATTATATATATATTATTATATATATTATTATTATTACATATTATTGGTTGAAGAAGAGCTGAAAGATTATTGCATACTAGCATATTGTTGATACATACATACATATATATATATTATACATACATATATATATATTAATATTACATATATATTATATTATATTAGTTGACTGTATATATATATATTATTATTATGCTCAATTACATATATTATTATTATATATATTGCTACATATTATTATTATATATGTTATATATATATATATATTATATATATATTAATATTACAAACATATATACATATATATGTTATTATATATATATATATATATATATATATATATTATATATATATACATATATATTATGTCCCCTGCTCCTTAAAATAATACTATTGTTATTAAGCCATATATTATATATACATATATATATATATATATATGCGCGCGTTGCTATACATATACAAGGTTGGTTGGCAGTATAGCGAAAGGGAGCAAGTTGTTATATACATATATATATATATATATATTATACATATATATACATATTACTATAAATATATATATATATATATATATGTATATATATATATATATATTGAAGCGTGGCGTACT
>JABUQX010146538.1:25000-32777 GCA_015478945.1 Trachelipus rathkii | reverse complement strand
ATATATATATATATATATTGTTGTAAAGGTATTACACGGCAATGTAGGGGCTCAAGCCGACGGGGAACACAGGAGGACGTTTTCCATACCGTAGATGAGATCATTTTAGCATCGCGACCTTCGGATACGTCAGATTTTTCTTTAAATATTTGAATATTTATATTGAAACTGAGGATATTTTTGGTTTCAACATAAAATATTACAGAATATTCCTTACTTTAGCTTTAAAAATATTTAGGTTTGATTTTCTATATAACTTGAAGAAATAAGGATATATATATATATATATATATATATATATATATATATAAAGATAGATATATATATTTATATATATTATATATATATATATATTTAACATATATATATATATATATATATATAATAACCTTAAAGAAATTAACTTAAATGCTGCTTTATAACTGCTATGCTACTGTATATATACATATATATTAACCTTATACATAACTTATATATATATATATATATATATATATATATAACATATAGCATATATGCTGCTTTTATAACAACCTTATTGTGCAAGGGGGTGCTGCTTAATATATATATATATATATATATACATATATTTATATATATATATATATATATATAACATAACTATATATATATATACTGCTTTTGTGCTTTCCTTATATATATATATATATATATATGCCTGCTACTATATATATATAACCAACTGCTATAGCAACATATATATATGCTGCATATGCTGCTGCTACATATATTAGGTGGGCTTTTCTTTCTATTTACGTCATATTCTTCTACTACTTTTCTGTTTCCAGTTCATGTGACACACCTTACTCCCAGTCTATGGAGAGAATGTGGGTGGTGACGATGGTGGTGATGATGATGATGATACATATATATATATATATATATATATATATATATATATATATATATATATATATATATATATATATATATATATATATATATATATATATATATATGCTATATATATATATATATATATCAGTTCTAAAATAATTGTAAGATTTTATTATTTTATTTTTACCGATAGATACCTATAACAAATCTTACAGTATTTTAATATTTATTATTCATTCCATTGAAATTCATGTTTCTTGATATTTTTCATAAACTCTTTTTGTTGTAATAAGGTTTATTTAGGAGACTTTTACTTTAATCGTAATGTAATTTACTATTTATAAATAGTGAAAATGTTATGTTGAACAAATGACATTAACCTAACGGTCAGATTCAATGTCAAACTCAAAAAAAATTGTTTCAAACTTGAAAGATTGATTTAATTTTTGACATCATCCAATTTTTATGAAATTTTCGGAGTAGATATAGTGAGGTTTTTAATTTACAAAATCTATATATAACACTTTATTGTTTGGCCAACCTTTTGAAATCTGGACAGTGTTTTAATTTTAGATTTTAAGTAGTTCAATCTTGAAAGAAAATTAAGAAAAAGTATCACTAGTAACATTAGTTTTTAAATGTATACCAATACTTTGGTTTTAAATTTATGCCTCCTTTAGTACAAAAATAGAAAACAAAAATTGTTTTTGTTGATTTTTCCTTCATTATCTGGGAGATTGTCGAAAAGTTTGTCAAAAAATTATAGAAAATTGGATTTATTTTATTTTTTTATTTTTTATTATTATTTTTTTCATCCGACTTTTAGGAAATTTTCAGGTAATATACAGTTTTCATTTGGAACATCTTTCTATATAGAAAATCATTTGACTTCTGGTCCCATCATTAGATTGGGCATGACGTGCCCAGAGGTCGGATGATTTGGTATGTAGAAAATCTCTTAGAAATTTTTTAACTCGTCCAATTCTATTTTCGAAAATTTCATAAAAATTGGTCGAATTGGTCGAATGTTAAAAAATATAGACGTTTTCTATTTTTTACATTCAACATTTCAACTTTATACCAGATAATGAGAAAATAAAATCTATACTGGATGATTTTTTAAGATTCAGATATTATTAGGAAATCATTAACCTAAAACTTTTATTTAAAAAAATGTCTAAAGGGATTTTTTTTTTTTATAAAAATAAGATGAATGATAAAAAAAATATTAGTTTGTTTTCAATTTCAACAAATTTTTTAAGTTTATCTTAAGATAAAGAAACTTATAAAACTTGCAATTTTTAATGATAAATGGGAAAAGATTGTTAATTATAAACATTATTAATTACCATAACTTATTCCTTTAAATAGTTTAGAAAATGCGTATTCTAATTAATTTTCCAAATTTAGGTTTTACATATTATGGTGCCAAATATAATCGTATGAGTTTTTTCAAGTGAAAGTCTTTCACTTGAAGTTCTAATCTTGCGAGATTGTGCGAATATCCTCTCACTGAAGATACTAACTGGAGTGAAATCATTTATTCTTTCAAGGTCTGGAAAATATATTACCTAATTCAAAAAGATATGACGGTTCCTAGGTTTCCTAAATTGATGAGTAGTTTACTTGCAAACTGATTTAGTAGCTATGTCTAACATCATTTATAGTGAATAGGTATGTTATTATTATATAATCTTTTTTGAAAGTAATTTAAAAGTTTGGATAATAAACTACCAGACGACTTATATTTTATTTACACTGGAGCTACAGCAATATATATATATATATATATATATATATATATATATATATATATATATATATATATATATATATATATATATATATATATACCTATATATATATAATAACTATATATATATATATATATATATATATATATATATATATATTAAGAATGAAGGAAGCATATGGCATTAGAGTCCTTGTAAGACCTTGTCCTTCAGTGTTGATCTCCGATTCCGTAGCCTTCAACAAGGACGTCGTCAAAAATGAAGATCTTCATTCACATGGCGATCTTCATTCCGCATGGCTTGAAAACGAAGTAATTTGTTCATTGTTTAAACACCTAAAATCGGCGACCTGATCCACTATCCATTTTATTTAACAATTGAATGATTTTGGAACGTCAGCTATATATATATATATATATATATAGCAACAACAATTTTTTTTTATATAGATATATATATATATATATATATATATATATATATATATATATATATATATATATATATATATATATACATAACTTAAAAACATACTGTTTTTGTCTCTGAGTGTAATGTGTTATATTTGTTTGTATCTTTCTCCAAAACGTGCATCAATTATTTTTAGAGGCATAGTGCAACGTTATATATATATATATCTATAACATATATAACTATATATATATACATATATATATATTATTTTTAATAGGATTGCCATTTTAAAGATAGGATTATATAATATATACATGGCCGTAGCCAAAAAAATTTCGGGGGTTGAGATTAATATATATATATATATATATATATATATATATATATATATATATATATATATATATATATATATATATATATATATATATATATATATATATATATAACGGTAAATGTAGGAATTATAAGGGAATTAGTTTATTTAGTATTGTAGGGAAGATATATGCTGGTATTTTGGAGGAAAGAGTGCGTCGAGTGACTGAAGGACTGATTGGTGAATAACAAGGTGCGTTTAGAAGTGGTAGAGGATTTGTGGATCAATCTTTACATTGAAACAAGTGATTAAGAAAATGAGAGAGAAGAAGAATAAATTGTATTTAAGTTTTAAGGATTTGCAACAGGCGTATGATAGGATTAATAGGGAAACTCTATGGCAGGTGTTAGTGATATATGATGTTGGTGGTAGGCTTATGAATGGAATCAAAAGTATGAATGACAATAGTGAAGCGTTGGTAAGAATAAATGGAGTCGAAAGTTATTGATTTAATATTAATAGCGGAGTGAGCCAGGGATGTGTCATGTCTCCTTTTTTATTCAATTTGTGGAGGTAGAAAATTTAGTCCTCAGTTTATTCACTTCATCTGTAAACGTCTATATTACCATTTCAAAAATGTAGGGTCCTTCCTTGAAAACCAAAAATAGACAAGAACAGTTGCTCTTAACTTGTGGTCCATGGACCCCAGGGGGTTTCGCGAAGGCTTGAGGAAATTTTAAGATCTTTTGCAGTTAATATAGAAAAAGGAATGAATGAATGAATGAAAGAAAGTATGAATTGAAAGTAAACGTTGAATAAATTTCCCTTCCTTGCTTGTGAAAAACTTAGGTTTTAAAAAATTGTTTCGGGCGTTTATTATATTAAAAAAGGCTAATTAAATTTTTCCTCTATATTTTTTTTTAATTATAATTATATGAATATAATATGTTCCCTTCTCTCCTGATATTAAAAGACCATTCATAAGAATCTTCAAATAAATATTTGATGAATTTTATGGTTTTAAATCTTGAGTTTAGCTTTGGTGGTTGGCGGGAAAAAAATTTAAAGCAAAAAAATATTTTAAAGGTTTTCCGTAGTAAAAGCAAAGGTTAAGAAATGCTGGTTGGCGGAAGTGAATCTAATTGCTCTGAAATTACGCTGAAAAATAAGTAAAATCTTAATTAAAGCGGAGGATCCAATATTGGAGATTTTGGGATCCCATTTTAGCCCCCACCTGAAAATGGACATAAAATTCTTAATTTTCAGACAATTTTGATGGTGAAAAAAGCAAACGGCAGCTTTTCTGACCTCTAGAACGTTATTTTCGGGTGTTTTTCTGTGTCTGGAGTCATTGTTTCGGCGTTTTCATTTTTTCAGAACCTAATTTTTTGACATTTTTTCGTATCAACTTCTACAATTTTTTTTCGAAATGACTTCAAACTTGAAATATTTATAGATGGGTCTATTGCGCACAAAATGCACATAGAAGTTTTTTGATTTTTGGAAAATTGTGCTCAGCAATTTCGAATTTCAAAACCTACTTTTTTTTTAAATTGCTGAGCACAATTTTCCAAAATCAAAAACTTCTATATTGCATTTTGTGCACAATAGACCCATCTATATATAGCTTTCAAGTTTGAGTCATTTCAGAAAAACTTAAGTGATAAGAAAAAATGTCAAGCTAAGTTTGAAAAAATGGCTTATAGCCTGTGACTAATTAAGCTTACCCAGCTGACCGTTCTAAGTCAGAAAAAGCTGCGATTTTGCTTTTTCCCTCATCAAAATTGTCTGAGAATTAAGAATTTCATGTCCTCCAGCGGAATAAAATGGGGTCCAAAAATCTCCAATATTGGATTCTCCCCTAAAAATGTTATCGGCTTTTCTTTAATTTCTTGCGAACTTTTCACCTCATCTTATATTATAATGAGATATCTTTCTTATATTATAATTAGATATCTTTCTTATAATATATTTTGATAAAAATAACCCCTTAAGTAATTTCACTCTGCTGAGGGTTATTTTTATCAATACCTATCACACTGCGGTGAAGGGTAGAAGGATGTCAATTTCTTAGAATATAATTAGATCTCCTTCTCATATTATAATAAGACCTCTATAAATTAATGTCAAGTTCTTTAACGTCTAAAGTTTAACTTATATGAAAACATTTGAACAATTTTCTATTCCCGTTACTTACCATAGACAAGAGACCAATAAAAACAGTGCCGCATTTTAGTGACCATTTGACACAGCAGTTGTCAGTTGACCAAGAATCAATTTTGGCTCTCGGAGGCATATACATGATGAATAAAATAGAAAAAGAATTTTGAACCAACAACAAATGGCAATTGGAATAGTATTTTTAATAATATTATGTCTCAAAATCACTTATTATTATTGTTATTATTATTATTATTATTATTATTATTATTATTATTATTATTATTATTATTATTATTATTATTATTATTATTATTATTATTATTATTATTATTATTATTATTATTATTATTATTTATTATTATTTCAACATTATTTTGCTAGTTTGATTGGCACCGCACTACAATACAAACACTTTAGAAAAAACTTTCTACATTATTTGTGCATTTGCTAAATTATACATCTATAGAAATTCATATTTATATATATATATATATATATATATATATATATATATACGATTATAAATATATATATATATATATATATATATATATATATATATATATATATATTATATATATATATATATATATATATATATATATATATATATATATATAAAGCAATTGCGAATGTAAAAGCACCTAGTTCAACACTACTACTACTTTTAAATGTGTTAAAAAAGATGTGCTGAAATTGGCTTTGTGCCCAGAAAAAATGCCTCATTACAGTTTATATTTTTAATGCCAAGCAATGTTTAAAAGTTTGTCGACAAATGAGTTTCACTGAAAATTTTGCTTGCCATTTTTTTTCTCATTATCGCTCCTCGGCTTTTGATGTTACCAATTTTCTTTCTTTGCGTTTCCTTTATTTCAAAAATATTCTTTTCTATACATATATATATATAATATATATACATATATATATATATATATATATATATATATATATATATATATATATATATATATATTTATATTTATATATATATTTAACTAACTATATATATATATATATATAATATATATATATATATATATATATATATATATATATATATATATATATATATATATATATATATATATATCATCTACCTTTTTTCCCCAAGACTGGGGGTAAAGTGCGTAACATGCATCGGAAAAGAAAAGTAGCAGAAGAATATGATATATGTCGAAAAGAAAGCCTAGCCTTACCGCCCCTCTATACCTAATAGTGAGAACTCGTCGCAGTCAGAAAATCCACCCTAGAGCTTCACGGGACCACGACGGACTATCACTATGGCATATCGTCAGTGTAGGGTTCATCCCTTGGCCCAGGTGGGTCACAACCATACCCCCTCACAAAGCCCAGCCATTCACTCCTATTATGCACCTTTCTTCTCGCCTCTGCCAAACTCACATTTCTCCAGCAGGCATTCCTTTACTGACTCAATCCACTTTTTCTTCGGTCTTCCAGCCGGTCGATTCCTAACACACTCACCACTATACATCCGCTTAACCAACCGACTATCATTCATTCTTTCCACATGACCAAACCACCTCAACGTACTTTCATTTATTCTCTCATTTACCCCTTTCTTCACCACACAACTCTCTAATACGTTCATTCCTCATTTTATCAATTCTTCTCACACCTAACACGCCCCTAAGATTGTCCATCTGAAAACATTGAACTTTAGATCTATACCTCTTATTCCAGACCATAGTCTCACTACTATACATTAACACAGATAACAACATACCCTCATATGTAAGACCCTAGCTCACTCAAGACTAAGTCCCTTTACATCCACCAACGATTTAATTGCACCAGCCACCTTCCTGCCAATCACAACTTTCCAACTACACTCTGCATCATCCGTTCCTTTTTCATCCAACATATATCTTAAATATTTAAATTCAGACACTTGTTCCAGCTGATCACCATCTAACATAACCACACTGAGGACTGTCCTCACTCACAACTATAACCTTACTCTTATCTACGTTTACTTTCAAACCCCTCCTTTTACACACTCTGCCAGATCTCTCTACCAATCCTCTCAAACTCTCTTCAGATTCGCCATACAAAACCAAATCATCCGCATATAATAGGTAGGGCACCTTCTACTCACCTCCATTCTCCATCATTCTAACACCATTTCCTGCCACCCACAACTCTAATTCTTTCATAACCCCATCCATATACAAATTGAATAACCAAGGAGACATAACACATCCCTGCCTTACTCACTCCGCTATTAACATTAAACCAATCACTTTGACACCAT
>JABUQX010146538.1:0-20000 GCA_015478945.1 Trachelipus rathkii | reverse complement strand
ACACACTTTTCAATATGGTCATATGTATTCTTATATTGTGTTGGAGATGCTTTTTTTATTCGGCAAATGTATCTATTTGTGGTTGCATTGTTTAGATTTTTAAATTGTGGTTTGAAATGGAGATTCTATAGAGCTTGTTTGAGTTATGAAATAAGTTGATGGATTTTACAGAGATGAAAATATAGGAAATGGTGACAAAGATGGAATTAAGCTACTGCTACTTATATTTGGATTGGAAGAAAAAGTTTTTACTAAAAGCAACTGTCGAATATTGACACCTCTTAGATCATTTTGACTTTCTTATTATTCCATTGATGAGTGAACAACTTCACTTCTTGCAAACCACCCTTGGCAAATGGTGGCGAATTCGTAAAATTTTTCGTCAAAGATAAGATACATTATATGTTGTACTAATGACAAATTTTCTATACTTGTTATCTCTGCACATTCTGAGTTTATTTTCTACCACATTTTGATTGATTTGCCATATTGTATACACTATGCCGTATTAAGTTTAGATACATAGTTTTAATATATATATATATAATTATATATATATATATATATATATATATATATATATATATATATATATATATATATATATATATATATATATATATATATATAAATAGCAGCATATATATATATATATATATATATATATATATATGTTATATGTTATTATTATTATATAGTATATATATATATATATATATATATATATATATATATATATATATATGTTATAAATATACATGTTATATATATGTACATATGTCTATATATGTCATCTAGGCCTATATATATATATATACATATATATGGTTATATATATATGTTATAGTTATATATTATATAGTATATATATATATATATATATTATATATATATATATATATATATATATATATATATATATATATATATATATATATATATAAAGATGTATATAAATATATATTAGAGGTGTTTGGATCCCCACTGTCACTAACCAAGTGATGCGGATAGTAAAATGACTATCCGGCGGATTGGTGGATGCGGATAGAGATAGTTGTTTTTAGAGTCTTAGCCACAATACTATATATCTACATCTCTCTCTCTATATAGCAGTATATATATATATATATATATATATATATATATATATATATATATATATATATATATATATATATATATATATATATATATATATATATATATATATATATATTATGTTTGTTATCCTAGTTATATAAGAGTTTTAGCTGCCGCTTCTCACTCTTTCGATATGAAGGAATAGAGATATTTGCTTCAAAGAATATAATCTATATATGTGTTAAGCTCGAAAGAGTAAATTTCAAGTCTCTAGCATGTATTTAGATACTCCAAGCCTAGCCGCTACGCCCGCGTTTATGCCCTTTTGGCTTTCCAATTCCGAGATTGAGTTAAGCCTAACGGCTAATCATCGAACCAGGTGTTCGATGCGCGTGAGAGAGAGAGAGCGAGTGCGCGCGCGCGTGCGCATACACATACACACAATGTTATTATTATTATTACGTCGAAGATTCGATTTCCGAAGGAAATCGAATCTGAGTCGAAAAACGATTCCTGTAAGGAATCGTTTTTTTACGCACTCCGACTTTGCCATCCGCCGCGGTTTCTTCTTCGCATCCGGTTCTGACTCCGACTCCGAGTTAATAAACATTCGTATAACAACAATGTTGGTGTGTTTATATAGGTTATCGAGACCGTAGAGCTCGAATATGATGGTTATAAGTCCGTATAGGGTGTCTAGGGCCCCCCTCCGTAGGGACCCCAACTGAAAAAAGAAGCACAGAGTGCAAAACAAAGGACGAAGGAGGAAGAAAGAAGGATGAAAGATGAATAAAAGAAGGAAAGAGTGGAGAAGGAGTCTGACTCAGAGGAGTAGGAGTTGACAGCTGCACCGGTGCTGGCTCCGGTGCGGTGCCGTGTTATTAAATATTTGTGTTATGATACAATATTGGTGTCTTTATATATGTTATTGGGTCTGTAGATTTCGAAAATAATGGTTTCAGAACCATCAAGAAAAAATAAATAAATAAATAAATAAATAAATAAACTTATTCTTTTTGTTTATAACTTACAAATTTACGTTTTTACATACCCTAAAGCAGTAAATCAGTAAATCAAACCACCATCCAACTACCATCCTGCCACCCTCCTGTCCAGTTGTGATCTATTGATCTATTGATCTATTGATTCAAGTCATATTTTTACTAAAATTTTCATGTTTTACATACCCTAAAGCAGTAAATCAGTAAATCAAACCACCATCCAACCACCATCCCGCCTCCCTCCTGTCCAGTTGTGATCTATTGATCTATTGATTCAAGTCATATTTTTTACTAAAATTGTAACGTTTTACATACCCTAAAGCAGTAAATCAGTAAATCAAACCACCATCCAACCACCATCCTGCCACCCTCCTGTCCAGTTGTGATCTATTGATCTATTGATCTATTGATCTATTGATTCAAGTCATATTTTTACTAAAATTTTAACGTTTTACATACCATAAATCAGTAAATCAGTAAATCAAACCACCATCCAGCCCCCATCCCGCCTCCTGTCCAGTTGTGATCTATTGATCTATTGATTCAAGTCATATTTTTTACTAAAATTGTAACGTTTTACATACCCTAAAGCAGTAAATCAGTAAATCAAACCACCATCCAGCTACCATCCCGCCCCCCTCCTATCTATCCTTGATCTATTGATCTATTGATCTATTGATTCAAGTTACATTTCGAGTAGTATTTTGGATAAACATAACATAAAATCAAGTTCTTTATACAAAGATCAAACAATATATGCTGACGTAACAAAGTTTTCACATTAATAAAGCTTACTTAGCATCATCTGAACTATGAATATAATCCACAACGACAAACCTAACACATCTTAAACAGGAATAAGCGTTAACGTTAACAAAGTTTCACATTTAACAACAGTAAAGTAACTAACATAGCATACAAAGACGTAACCTACTTACACTTTTTCTAACATATCGCTGTTATTTTACATTAACATGGTAATATTTAACAAAAATTTACTATAACCTTGCGTAATTATCATACAGACCAGCAAAAGTATGCTAACGTGACAAAGTTTTCACATTAATGAAGCTAACATAGCATCAACTGAACTAAGAAAATAATGTACAACGACAAACCTAACACATCTTAAGCAAGAATAAGCAGTCAACATTAACAAAGGTCCACACTTAACACCAGTAAAGTAACTAACAAGACTCACAAAAACATAATCCATTCATACTTTATCAAACATATATCCAACATGACAATGTTAATTTTACATTAACATAGTAATATTTAACAAAAAATTTTTTAGCATAACCTTACCTAACCATCATAATACCTAACGGATAAAGACAAACAAAGTAAAGTTTTACCTTCTGTAAAGCTAAACTATGAACATTAAACACATATCACACAACAACCAGACAGCCATCATCAACAATGTAGTCAATAAATCGAACATACGAGGGAAGTAAAACAAGTTTTCATTTTTATAACATATAATTTTCATTGAAAAGAGCGTTATATAAATACATAAAAACATATAAATACATAAAAACTTAAGTTTCATTTTAAATATATTAATTCATCTAATCAGAGAACATAGGATTCAAGTTGGGTACTATATATCTCTCTAAAGATTCAACATCCTTTGAAAGGATGTAAGTATAAATGCCT
The DNA here is from genome assembly GCA_015478945.1 of Trachelipus rathkii. Classification (NCBI taxonomy): domain Eukaryota; kingdom Metazoa; phylum Arthropoda; class Malacostraca; order Isopoda; family Trachelipodidae; genus Trachelipus; species Trachelipus rathkii. Next base: position 16,257 of record JABUQX010146538.1, on the reverse strand, counting down.
TCAGCAACACTATTTCGGCGTATGACGATTCAGCAGCACTCATTTTCTCATACAAGAGAGAAGTAAACTTATCCAAGCTGATAGTTATTAACGCACTCCTGTATACTGTATTATACGGGAAACCATATGTTTCAGTGTAAATATCATAGATTACACCGTGTGCTATATGTATTAAGTCCTCAAGTATGTCAACATCGTTAAGGTGCGATGTTAATTCGTTTTTTATTTTTAAGCAATGCTGTAATATTCTCAGATGTTCGAACTGTGAAACCTATACACGTCATGAAGGTCACACAATCGATGGGTTTCCAGTAGTTGCGTACATCAATGGTTTTAATATCGTCACATGACGAGAACGCAACGTCTATTCTATTATAACCTCTCACCCTGTCACCTCTGGTAGATATTTCACTACTCGTCGATCCATCGGATAACACACACTTATCCTCTAGCCATGCTGCTGCGATGTCGATAATCTTGATGAATCCAGCAGCACAAACGAATAAAGGTCTATTATTTGAACCTCTGGCAGGAAAAACAATGTATCGGTATCCATCCGGTTGACGATTAAATATAAATGACAATACGTTAGACAATCGAAGCTCCTCTCAGAAGATATCAACAACAGGTGTAGAGATGTGGGGAGATGTCATCGTATCAACACAGCGAAAAATGTCCTACTGAAGAAAATAGTGTATAAACAACCCTTATAGGTAATGAGATTCTTCTTTCAACCAATCAGAAGTAAGTAAAATACAACGCACGAACGAACCATATCAGTTCAAAAGGATATATATTCTCGTTAGACAACAACAACAACAACAACAACAAAAACAACAACAACAACAACAACAACAACAACAACAACAAAATAACATAGTACAAAAATAAGTTCTTTATATACCAACCATCGAATATATGCTAACGTAATAGCTGTTTTCACATTACAGCTAACATAAGAGCGCTTCAGAATTCAGAATATAATGTACAATAACAAAATCTAACACACCTTACGCTAGAATAAACAACTAATATTAACAGTTCCATACTTAACAGCAGTAGTACCTAGCACAGCGTACAAACGTAACCTATTCACACTTTGCCAAATCTCTTAACATATCAATGTTAATTTTACATTAACAACTGATTTACGTAGCATTTATATCATTTCGGATAAACATAACAAAAATGAGTTCTTATAGTGACACATTTAATATAAGCCAACATAACAAAGGTTTTCATATTAATAAAGCTAATCATAGCATCATATGAACTAAAAATAATGTACAACGACAAACTAACACAACTTAAGCACGAATAAAGTGTTAACATTAACAAAGTTCCACACTTAACACCTGTAAAGTAACTAACATTGCATACAAAACGTAACCTATTCATACTTTTTCCAAGCATATCTCTAACATATTAAAGTTAATTTTACATTGACACAGTAATATTTAACAAGAATTTATCATAATCTTGTCCAATTATCATACAGACCAACGAATAACTGTAAACATAAAGTTTTATCCAAACATAACACAAAAATAAGTTCTTTATATACTAACCATCGAATATATGCTAACGTAACAATGTTTTTACATTAATAAAGCTAACATAACATAACCTGAACTAAGAATATAATGTTCAATGTTAAATCCTCCCTCAAGCATTCACACCCTTTCAAGGGGCGCATCCCCCTGGGTTTTCTCTCGGAAGGTAATGTATTGCTTTAGATACTCTTGATTAATGAAAACTGTTTATTCGTAAGTTAGGTACGTTATGTTAAATATTACTATCACAATGTGAAAATAAAATGATACTCGAAATATGACTTGAATCAATAGTTCAATGATATTACTGTGTTAACTGACGATGATGTGTTAGAAACGTGAGCCTAGGTTAAGTTTTTGTTGGGTAATGTTAGGTTTGCCCTAGAATTTTGCTAATGTCTATGTTTATTCATAGGTCAATTGATGTTATACTCAAAACGAGTGACACTTTGATGAAGATAGTGTTAATTCATAGTTCAAGATGTTGGTATCTTTGATAGATTGGTCACTTTGTTAAGGGATTTTGTTAGATAATACGGCTTTACCTGTTGCTGATATGCGAGAAAAGGGGGAACATATCGAGTATTGTATGACCTATTAGCTACTTTACCTTTGATAAGTAGGGAATTTTCAGGATGTTAGCTGATTATTCATACGAGAGGTATGTTAGGTTTGCCTTTGTACATTATATTCTTAGTTGCGGTTATGATATGTTAGCTTATTGATGCTAAAACTTTGTTGGTTAAGCATATATTTGTAGGTCAGTATATAAAGAACTTATTTTTATGTTATGTTTATTCAAAATGATACTCGAAATATAACTTGAATCAATAGTTCAATAGATCATAGGCAGGTGGGATGGGTAGGGGTCTGCAGGGATGGGTGGTTTGATTTACTGATTTACAGATTTACTGCTTTAAAATCAGTAAACTATTACGCTTTACTGTGATAATTTATTCAAAGAACTTATTTTTATGTTATGTCAGGATAAAATTTTTGTTATTTTTTGTTATGTTTGGTTAAAACTTTGTTATGTTTGCAATTATTCGCTGTGGATTGTGATATTTAGACTGGGTTGTGATGAATTTTTGTTAAATATTACGAAGTTGATGTAAAAAATTTGTTACGTTAGCATTATATTCTTTGTCAGTATGATGATTAGACAGGTTTATGCTAAATTTTTGTTAAATATTACGATGTTAATGTAAAATTAACATTGATATGTTAGAGATATGCTTGAAAAAGTGTGAATAGGTTACGTTTTGTAAGAAGTGTTAGGTACTTTACTGCTGTTAAGTGCGGAAGTTTGTTAATGTTAGTAGTTTATTCGTACGTATGGTGTGTTAGGTTTGTCGTTGTACATTATATTCTTAGTTCAGGTTATGTTATGTTAGCTTTATTAATGTAAAAACGTTGTTAGGTTAGCTTATATTCGATGGTTAGTATATAAAGAACTTATTTTTGTGTTATGTTTGGATAAAACTTTATGTTTACAGTTATTCGTTGGTCTGTATGATAATTGGACGAGATTATGATAAATCCTTGTTAAATATTTCAATGTAAAATTAACGTTAATATGTTAGAGATATGCTTGGAAAAAGTATGAATAGGTTACGTTTTGTATGCAATGTTAGTTACTTTACAGGTGTTAAGTGTGGAACTTTGTTAATGTTAACAGTTTATTCGTGCTTAAGTTGTGTTAGTTTGTCGTTGTACATTATTTTCTTAGTTCATATGATGCTATGTTAGCTTTATTAATATGAAAACCTTGTTATGTTATCATATATTCGATGGTTAGTATATAAAGAACTCATTTTGTGCTATGTTTATCCGAAATGATACTCTAAATGCTACGTAAATCAGTTGTTAATGTAAAATTAACATTGATATGTTAGAGATATGCTTGAAAAAGTGTGAATAGGTTACGTTTTGTACGCTGTGCTAGGTACTTTACTGCTGTTAAGTATGGAACTTTGTTAATGTTAGTTGTTTATTCTAGCGTAAGGTGTGTTAGATTTTGTTATTGTACATTATATTCTTAGTTCTGGTAATGCTATGTTAGCTTTATTAATGTGAAAACAATGTTACGTTAGCATATATATTCGTTGGTTGGTATATAAAGAACTTATTTTTGTACTATGTTATTGTTGTTGTTGTTGTTGTTGTTGTTGTTGTTGTTGTTGTCTAACGAGAATATATACCCCTTTGAACTGATATGGTTCGTTCGTGCGTTGTATTCTTGTTTACTTTCTTCTGATTGGTTGAAAGAAAGAATCTCATTACCTATAAGGGTTGTTTACGCATACGATTTCCGTCAGTAGGACATTTTTTCGCTGTACTGGTACGATGACATCTCCTCGCATCTCTACACCTGTTGTTGATATCTTCACGAGGAGCTTCGTTATTCCCAACGATGTGTCATTTATATTTAATCGTCAACCGGATGGATACCGATACATTGCTTGCATCCTGCCAGAGGTTCGCCAAATAATAGACCTTTATTCGTTTGTGCTGCTGGATTCATCAAGATTATCGACATCGCAGCAGCATGGCTAGAGGATAAGTGTGTGTTATCCGATGGATCGACGAGTAGTGAAATATCTACCAGAGGTGACAGGGTGAGAGGTTATAATAGAATAGACGTTGCGTTCTCGTCATGTGACGATATTAAAACCATTGATGTACGCAACTACTGGAAACCCATCGATTGTGTGACCTTCATGCGTACGTGTATAGGTTTCACAGTTCGAACATCTGAAAATATTACAGCATTGCTTAAAATAAAAAACGAATTAACATCGCACCTTAACGATGTTGACATACTTGAGGACTTAATACATATAGCACACGGTGTAATCTATGATATTTACACTGAAACATATGGTTTCCCGTATAATACAGTATACAGGAGTGTGTTAATAACTATCAGCTTGGATAAGTTTACTTCTCTCTTGTATGAGAAAATGAGTGCTGCTGAATCGTCATACGCCGAAAAATGGTTTAGTGTTGCTGAAGGCATTTATACTTACATCCTTTCAAAGGATGTTGAATCTTTAGAGAGATATATAGAGCTTACCCAACTTGAATCCTATGTTCTCTGATTAGATGAATTAATATATTTAAAATAAACTTATATTTTTATGTATTTATATGTTTTTATGTATTTATATAACGCTCTTTTCAATGAAAATTATATGTTATAAAATATGAAAACTTGTTTTACTTCCCTCGTATGTTCGATTTATTGACTACATTGGTGATGATGGCTGTTTATTCGTCTGGTTGTTGTGTGTTAAGTATGTTATGTTCATAGTTTAGCTTTACAGAAGGTAAAACTTTACTTTGTTTGTCTTTATCCGTTAGGTATTATGATGGTTAGGTAAGGTTATGCTAAAAATTTTTTTGTTAAATATTACTATGTTAATGTAAAATTAACATTGTCATGTTGGATATATGTTTGATAAAGTATGAATGGATTATGTTTTTGTGAGTCTTGTTAGTTACTTTACTGGTGTTAAGTGTGGACCTTTGTTAATGTTGACTGCTTATTCTTGCTTAAGATGTGTTAGGTTTGTCGTTGTACATTATTTTCTTAGTTCAGTTGATGCTATGTTAGCTTCATTAATGTGAAAACTTTGTCACGTTAGCATACTTTTGCTGGTCTGTATGATAATTACGCAAGGTTATAGTAAATTTTTGTTAAATATTACCATGTTAATGTAAAATAACAGCGATATGTTAGAAAAAGTTTAAGTAGGTTACGTCTTTGTATGCTATGTTAGTTACTTTACTGTTGTTAAATGTGAAACTTTGTTAACGTTAACCGTTTATTCCTGTTTAAGATGTGTTAGGTTTGTCGTTGTGGGTTATATTCATAGTTCAGATGATGCTAAGTAAGCTTTATTAATGTGAAAACTTTGTTACGTCAGCATATATTGTTTGATCTTTGTATAAAGAACTTGATTTTATGTTATGTTTATCCAAAATACTACTCGAAATGTAACTTGAATCAATAGATCAATAAATCAATAGATCAAGGATGGACAGGATGGTGGCTGGATGGTGGTTTGATTTACTGATTTACTGCTTTAGGGTATGTAAAACATGAAAATTTTAGTAAAAATATGACTTGAATCAATAGATCAATAGATCACAACTGGACAGGAGGGAGGCGGGATGGGGGTTGGATGGTGGTTTGATTTACTGATTTACTGATTTATGGTATGTAAAACGTTAAAATTTTAGTAAAAAATATGACTTGAATCAATAGATCAATAGATCACAACTGACAGGAGGGCGGCGGGATGGTGGTGATGGTGGTTTGATTTACTGATTTACTGATTTAGGGTATGTAAAACGTTACAATTTTAGTAAAAATATGACTTGAATCAATAGATCAATAGATCACAACTGGACAGGAGGGAGGCGGATGGGGGATGGATGGTGGTTTGATTTACTGATTTACTGATTTATGGTATGTAAAACGTTAAAATTTTAGTAAAAATTTGACTTGAATCAATAGATCAATAGATCAATAGATCACAACTGGACAGGAGGGTGGCGGGATGGTAGTTGGATGGTGGTTTGATTTACTGATTTACTGCTTTAGGGTATGTAAAAACGTAAATTTGTAAGTTATAAACAAAAAGAATAAGAAATTTTATTTATTTATTTATTTATTTATTTAATTTTTTCTTGATGGTTCTGAAACCATTATTTTCGAAATCTACAGACCCAATAACATATATAAAGACACCAATATTGTATCATAACACAAATATTTAATAACACGGCACCGCACCGGAGCCAGCACCGGTGCAGCTGTCAACTCCTACTCCTCTGAGTCAGACTCCTTCTCCACTCTTTCCTTCTTTTATTCATCTTTCATCCTTCTTTCTTCCTCCTTCGTCCTTTGTTTTGCACTCTGTGCTTCTTTTTTCAGTTGGGGTCCCTACGGAGGGGGGCCCTAGACACCCTATACGGACTTATAACCATCATATTCGAGCTCTACGGTCTCGATAACCCATATAAACACACCAACATTGTTGTTATACGAATGTTTATTAACTCGGAGTCGGAGTCAGAACCGGATGCGAAGAAGAAACTGCGGCGGATGGCAAAGTCGGAGTGCGTAAAAAACGATTCCTTACAGGAATCGTTTTTCGACTCAGATTCGATTTCCTTCGGAAATCGAATCTTCGACGTAATAATAATAATAACATTGTGTGTATGGTGTATGCGCACGCGCGCGCACTCGCTTCTCTCTTCTCACGCGCATCGAATCACCTGGTTCGAAGACAAATGTTAGGCTAACTCAATCTCGGAATTGGAAAGCCAAAAGGGCATAAACGCGGGCGTAGCGGCTACGCTCTCGGGGGTGACCACCCCTTATATACATCCTAGAGACTTGAAATTTACCCTGTTTCGAGCTTAACACATATATAGATTATATTCCAAGTTTGAAGCAAATACCTCTATTCCTTCATATCGAAAAGGGTGGCAACGCTCAAACTGGCCCATAACTACTATATATGTTAAGAAGTAGCAGAAAATATATTATATGTTATATATATATATATATATATATATATATATATATATATATATATGGTTATAATTTACATATGCTATTATATATATATATCGTATATATATATATAGTTATAGCAAATATATATATATATATATATATATATATATATATATATATATCTATATATTGGTTATTATTACAGATAATAAGGTTATATATATATATATATATATATTATATATATATATATATATATATATATATTATTATTTTGTATATAACATATATATGTATTTGTTATTTTTATTTTATTATTATTGTTAAGAAAGCAGTTATATATATATATATATATATATATATATATTATTATTATATATATATATATATATTATATATATATATATATATATATATATTTATATATATATATATATATATATATACCTCTGTGTTACCAGATTGCGGGACGTGGACCCAACTCTTTTGCACCCCACCAATCTCTTTCCCCAGCCTCCACCCATTTGGGAAAAGGTTATATATATACTTCTGTAATAATACTTGAAATTAATAATTCTCAAATTATGCTTCAAAAACTAAAGCTTCTAAGCCCTTTCAAGGGAGAGTTTGCTTCTCTTTTCTTCGTAAATGAGATCTGCACCGCTGAAAAGACGCTCACTAGCTACACTTGTTGAAGGGCATGATAAGAATTCCCTGGCGAGTTCTGCAAGATGTGGAAAACTTTTACAATTATCACGCCATCAAACCAATGGATCTTTATCCGATTCCAAGAATTTTTGCTTTTGATAATCATCGATCAATGACAGAGTGTCTTTTGACACCTCTGAACAAGACTCTTCATCGCTTCTAGAAGCCAAAAGAACGTTCATGGATTCAGCAATGGTTTCGCTAACAGATGGTAAATGTGTGTCTGTTTCTGTAATCTTTTCCTTTTTATAGGCTGGTGAAATTTCTGCCTTTAGCAGCATTTCATCACATAAACATACTAAATAAATCTTAACCCTATGTGAAACACGTGGTTCAAGAAATTTGGTTTTGTATCTAGAATCCAGAAAAGTTGCTATTGCACATGTGTAATCGTTTTGCAGAATTTGAAATCTATTATCTATCTCCAGCATGAGTGTTTCTGTCATCTTTGAAAGTCCCTTACTTTTAATAGCAGTATTTAGCACAGCTTTCATCGTTGCAACTAGAGGAATCCCGTCTGACAAACAAGAATTTTATGAGCTAATAGTCTTAGTTACCTTTTCAAACGGTTTAAGAAGAGTAATACAATTACCTAAAATCGCATTATCATCACCTGTCAGGCCTTTCACCTTTGTGTTTGTTCGAAGCGTAAGGGAAAACAGCTTCATTTATTTCTCCCATCCTCTCAAGTATGTATAAACTAATATTCCAACGAGTCTGAACATTTGCGTTACAGAAATTGAGGAACATTTAGTCTCATAATTCATAAATGAATACTATCCGCTATCCGCAAAAAAAAATTCATGCGGATGCGAATGCGGATGTGATAGAGAAAAGATGGATGCGGATATCCACTACACTCTAATATATATATATATATATATATTAAAAATATATATATATATATATATATATATATATATATATATATATATATATATATATATATATATATATATATATATATATATATATATATGAGAAATGCAATACCCTGCAATCAAATTTGTATTTGTAAATACCCCCTGATGTATTTTCACCATGCTGATTCGATCCTGACCCTAGCAGATGAAGGTGTAAGTATGGTGACCACTACGCCAAGGACGAGACAAAAGAAAAATCCGAGAATACTTCTACTGTCCAAGCAGAGCACTACTTATTCCTCCTGCTCGCAAGGCGGTAGGGCCAAACAGGGTACCCGCGCATGGTGAATAATGATACCAAGATCAATTGGTGTACAAGAGAAATGCATTACCCTGCAATCACTTGTATTTGTAACAGCCTTCGATATTGTTGATTTTGATCTTGACTTGATGATTCAGTGCAAGTGCTTTTGACTACTGGCGTAGTGGTCAAAACACTTTGCACGCTTCATCTGCTAGGGTCCAGGATCGAATCCCAGCGCATGGTGAAAATACATCAGGGTGTGTATATATATATATATATAGTTAGTTAGTTAGAGCAGCAGTTATATAAATATATATATATATATATATATATATATATATATATATATATATATATATATATATATATATATATATATATATATATATATATATATATATATAATTTTTTTAATTAAAACCTACACGCCAAAGCTAACCATCTCTTTATTCTAGGAGGGGAACTTCCCTAGGTAATTTCACCTAGGGTTCGACCAGGAGGAACTCATGCCCCTGCCATCGCGACTCTGTCGATCTACCAATTTATTATGGAAGTATCTAATTAATGTATTCGAAAATAAAGGAGAGATTTTAGCAAATGACATAAAAATTCGTGAAAGAAGGGAAAAAAAGGAAAGAATGTTAACTAAAAACAAAATATTTTTTCGGCCATCTATGTTGATCCATAGTTCAGCATCTTCTTCAGACTGAAGATCTGATATTAAAAGCTAGGAATGCTCTTTGTGAACTAAGACTTAAAATGAATAACACTATGGAACAGGAATCTCAAGTCGGAGTCAGATAGTTCATCAGTTTCAGGAATTCTTTCTTGTGGTATCTTGTCAGGTGAAGATGAAGAAGCCAATGTTGATAGGCAATGGGACCTCACTGGAGTACGCAGAAAAGGTATTAAAAAATGAGTTATTCAATATAAGCCAATCAACCCAAAAATTCTCTGGAAAATTAAAAAGCAGAATTATATAAGACAATGTCGTAACGGAAATTGACTGGAAAATGTTAACAGTTAAGGAAGCAATCCCTCATTATCATAAAATTTTGTAAGATGGTGCTTACACAGTTACAGCTTTGCTTCACACTCAAGTGATGGAGTGTTGAGCGCTTATTTTCGATTTTAAAATAATAAAATCGAATATAAGGCTATCGTTAAAGAGGGATTTGTTTGAAGCAATTTTATTTTTAAGATACAACAGTTTTGAATAAAATTGTATTACATATTCTCATATAATTCAAAAGAGAATTATTTTAAAAGTTAGAAAAAGAGTAAATTATAATTTATTTATTTTTTATTTAATTTTCAATAAAATATTTCCTAAATTTTAATTGTAAGTCAAAATTAAGGTGTCACTAATAACCAATCTTATTTATTATATATATATATATATATATATATATATATATATATAGTATTAGTAAGTCCAGAATATATATGTATATATAAATTTTTATATATATATATTATATATATATATATATATATATATATATATATATATATATATATATATATATATATATATATATATATATCAGGGTTGGGTTCAAGTACATTTTTTTCAAGTACAAGTACAAGTACAAGTACTCTAGAATTGTTCAAGTACAAGTACAAGTACAAGTACTCTAGAATTTGTTCAAGTACAAGTACAAGTACAAGTACATGGTATCAAGTACAAGTACAAGTACAAGTACTTTATGAAAACTTGCATATATATATATATATATATCATCATCATATATTATATATTATCGGTACATCCCTAATATATATATATATATATATATATATATATATATATATATATATATATATATATATATATATATATATATATATATATCATCATCATCATCATCATCATCATCATCATCAACCATCTTATCTCCCCAAGACTGGAGGCAAAGTGCGTAACATATACCGGAAACAAAAATAGTAGAAGAATATGAAGCAAGTAGAAAAGAAAGCCCAGCCTTACTGCCCCTTTATACCTATTAGTGAGAACTCGTCGCAGTCAGAAAATCCACCCTAGAGCTTCACGGGACCGCGATTGACCCTCAACTATGACCTCTCGTCAATGTAGGGTTCATTCCTTGGCCCAGGTGGGCTACAACCATACCTCCTCACAAAACCCACCATTCACTCCTGTTATGCACCTTTCTTCTCGCCTCTGCCAAACTCACATTTCTCTCTTCCAGGCATTCCTTTTCTGACTCATTCCACTTTTTCTTCTGTCTCCCATCCGGTCGATTCCCAACACACTTACCACTATACATCCGTTTAACCGACCGTCTGTCATCCATCCTTTCCACATGACCAAACCATCTCAACGTACTTTCATTTATTCTCTCATTTACCCCAATCTCCACACCAAACAACTCTCTAATACGTTCATTCCTCATTTTATCATTTCTTTTCACACCTAACCCCCTAAGATTGTCCATCTGAACACATTGTAATTTAGATCTATAACTCTTATTCCAGACCATAGTCCCCCTACTATACATTAACACGGGTAACAACATACCTTATGTAAGACCCTAGCGCACTCAAGACTTAGTCCTTTTACATCCACCAACGATTTAACTGCACCAGCCACCTTAGTGCCATTCACAATTTTCCTACTACACTCTGCATCATCCGCTCCCTTTCATTCAACATATATCCTAAATATTTAAATTCAGACACTTTTTCCAGCTGCTCACCATCTAACATAGCTTCACCAAGGACTGTCCTCACTCACAACCATAACTTTACTCTTTTATCTACGTTTACTTTCAAACCCTTTCTTTTTACACCCCCTCCCAAACCCCCACCAATCCCTCCCAAACCCTTTCCAATCCTCCACACAAAAACCAAAATCATCCTCATATAATAGGTAGGAATCCTCCACTCATCCATTCTCCATCATTCTTAATCCTATCCCTTGTCACCCCTACTCCTAATTCTTTCATAACCTCATCCATATACAGATTGGATTGCCAAGGAGACATACCACATCCCTGTCTCACTCTGCTATTAATATTAAAATAATCACTTTCAACTCTATTTATTCTTACACACGCTTCACTATCGTCATACATACTTTTGATTCCATCAGAAGCTTACTACCAACACCACATCACTAACAGCTGCCATAGATTCCCTATTAATCCTATTATACGTCTGTTGTACAAATCCATAAATCCTAAATACAATTTATTCTTCTCCCTCCTCATCATTATCCCAATCATTTGTTTCAATGTACAGATTTGATCCACACATCCTCTACCACTTCTAAACGCACCTTATTCTTCCCCAAATTAGTTCTTCACTCATTCGACGCATTCTTTCGACCAAAATACCAACATATATCTTCCTCACAACACTCAATAAACTAATTACTCCTATAATACTTACAGTTACATTTTTCCCTTACCCCATATATAAAAGGTACTAATACTGGACCTCCTCCAATCCCCCCCGGAACTATACCTCCATAAACGTTTTGGTTATACAACTTCCAAACTAATGAATCACCCATCCTCGGCTTCATATATATAACATATATTATTATATATATGTTATTATATATTATATTATATGTTATATTATATTATATATTATTGAAGAGTTGAGTTATTGAGTTACTATATATATATATATATATTATTATATATATTATATATTATTATTATATATTATATATATATATATATATACCGTATATATATATATATATATATATATATATTAAGTTATTATTATATATTATATATATATATTATTGGTTATTATATATATATATTTATATTATATATATATATATATATATATATATATATATATATATATATATTTTTATATATATATATATATTATATTATATATATAGTATAATATATATTTTATTATGTATATATATATATAGTTATTATTATATATATTATATATATATATATATATATATATAGGTTATATATTATTATTATATAAGTTATATATATATATATATATATATATATATATATAGTATATATTATATTATTATATATATATATATATATATATATTATTATTATATATATTATTATTGTATATTATTAAGATTATTATTACTATATTATTATTATTATTATTATTATATAAACATAGTTATATATATATATATATATATATATATATATATATATATATATTATATATATATATATATATATATATATATATATATAGAAATATATATATTTATATATATATATATATAAAGAAAGATATATATATATATAAATATATATACATATATGCTGGTTATTAAGTTATTGCTGTTATTACATATGCATATACTATTGGTTATATATATATAGGGCGATATTATGCTATATATGGTTACAAGTTATGAGTTGAGCATATATATAAGGCTGGGCTGGCTGGTTGGGATAGCTACATACATGGTATATAGCAGCAAAGAAGATATATAGTTGCTACATATATATATATGTTATTATTATTATAAGTTGGTTATATATATATATATACATATATATATATACATATATGCATATACATATATATATATATATATATATTAAGAAGATATATATAGTATATATATATATTATATATATATATATATATACATATATTATATATATATATATATATATATATATATATATATATATATATATAATATGTTTTTGTGAGGTGAATCTGAAGAGAGTTTGAGAGGATTGGTAGAAAGATTTGGAGGGTGTGTAAAAGGAATGGGTTTGAAAGTAGACGTAGATAAGAGTAAGGTTATGGTTACGAGTGAGGACAGTCCTCGGTGGGAAGTTATGCTAGATGGTGAGCAGCTGGAACAAGTGACTGAGTTGAATATTTAGGATAGAGCAGTCAGTGAGATATATATATAAGATATATATATATATATATATATATATATATATATATATATATATATATATATATATATATATATATATATATATATATATATATATATATATATATATATATATGTTGGACGAAAAGGGAACGGATGATGCCGAGTGTAGTAGGTAAGTTGTGAATTGCAGGAAGGAGGCTGGTGCAATTAAATCCTTGGTGGATGTAAAGAGACTAAGTCTTGAGTGCGCTAGTGTCTTGCGTGATGGTAAGTTGTTACCTGTGTTAATGTATAGTAGTGATGCAGGTAACATCCGCATCCGCATCCGCACATTATTAAACATCCGCATCCGCATCCGCACTTTGCCCTGCGGATGTTGCGCGGATGTTTATTGTCGAGATTTGATAAAGAATTTTATAATGAAAATACTTAAGATGAATTTGAAAAAGAAAATGAAAATGAGTTGAAGGCAATTCAAAAACTGCTTGATATTCCATATATTAATGTTATCAAAGACATTCCAACTCGCTGGAATAGTACACTTCATATGATGGAAAGAATGGCATTGCTCAAAGAACCTCCTGCTTCGTACGCCAGTTCGTATTCCAAAGTTAACATTCTTATTAATATGGAAAATGACATCATATCACACTGCATTAAGCTATTGAAACCATTTGAAGAAACTACCAAAAAAATCAGCTTCTCTACAGCTTCTGTCTCCGATGTAATACCATTATAATCTCAGCTCTAAGGAAGCATTTTGAACCATCTTCAAATGAAAATGATGACGGTTTAAAAAGAATGAAAGATGAATTAAACAGAGCTAGAAAAACGCTTTGGTTCTGTGGAAATTAATGACCTTCATACTATTGCAACTTACTTAGATCCCCTTTATAAAGGCAAGTTTTTTTGTAACAATATTAGAACAAGTTAAATCGTTACTTTGTGTTGCAGTTGAAAAACTTCAATCCGAACAGTCTATTAATTCGCCACCCATTAAAAGGAAAAAGCGAAATCTACAGAACCAACACCTTCTACAAGTAAATCAATAACAGATTCACTGGAAGAATTTCTACAGTCCAGTAGTGATGAAGAAACACACGCATTACCAAAATATGTAGTGCAAATGATTGAAGACTATCACCAAGAAAAACGATTAGATTCAAATGATGATCCAATCAGTTGCTGGAAAGTTAAGCAAAATGTTTACCCACGCTTGAGTAAACTTGCAAGGAAATACTTGGCCTGTCCTCCAACTTATGTTCCAAGTTCGAGAATATTTAGCAATGCTGGGCTCTCAGCAGAAAAATTGATGTTTCTCAAGCCCAACCTTCCTATATTTGAATTTCAATACTAGTGCAAAAAGTATATAATCCATTGTAAAATCTCTTTCATTAAGGGCGAAGGTTGGGGAAAGAGGTTGGTGGGGTGCATTTGAGTTGGGTCCCAGTCCCGTACCCTGGTAACACAATTATATTAATAGATTGTGGCTAAAACTAGAAATATATATATATATATATATATATATATATATATATATATATATATATATATATATATATATATATATATATATATATATATATATATATATATATATATATATATATATATATATTATTTTTATATATATCATAAAAATTTTATAACTTAGAGAATTAATGATATCATGTGTAAATGAAGATGAAATTATATAACTAAGAACTGAAGTCGGAGCAGGTAACTTTTAAAATGTAGGAGCTGGATCCGGAGCCGGAGCTGGAGTCGGAGCCGGAGTCAGAGCCAGTAAAAGAGGTTGCCTCCCCTTTTTTTCGGTAGAGATTGAATGGACGCACGTTTTCAACAGGAATGGAAGTTAAAGTGGAAAGACAGATACAAAATTATTTACGAAGACAAGTGCAAGCTCAGAATCACAAATATTTAAATAAAATTGAAAATTGATCTATATAGAATTTAGTATTTAAATATTTTCGTAAACTGTATTTAGTGTTTTTATACTTTTCACCATGTTTTTAGTATATTTTTTAAATACATTCAGTGTATTTAGTGTCCAACTGTGTGTATATATAAGATATATATATATATATATATATATATATATATATATATATATATTTTTATATTTTTATATTTATATATCTTGTGATATATTGTGGTATGGTGTGTATATATATATATATAGTTATATATATGCAATATATATATATATATATATATATGTTAAATGTTCCTAAATGGATAAAACTAAGAAATTCATTTTATGATCTGAAGGGGAAATCAGAAATAGGGAGATTTTATTTATTTTAAATTAAATTATGAAGTTACACAAAGTCGATTAACTTGTTAACTATTTTTAATGAGATTTAATTTATTTCTAAATATTATCTCTATAAATAATTATTGCTAAATTTGAGTTTGAT
>JABUQX010146537.1:25000-30511 GCA_015478945.1 Trachelipus rathkii | reverse complement strand
ATATATATACATATATATATATATATATTATATATATATATAGTTATTAAGTTATATATATATATATATATATATATATATATATATAGGTTATTATTATACAATAAACATATTATTATATATATATATATATTATATATATATTATTATTATTATTATTATTATTATTATATATTATTATTATTATTATTATATTATTATTATTATTATTATTATATATATTATTATTATACATTACAGTTGTCACCAATTCACCACTATCTCCATTCAAGGATGGGGGTGTTGCACGCCGTACCATCCACTAGCGTAAATTACGCAGAACTAATAGACGCAGGCTTTAAAGTGAAGAGATTAAATTCAGCAGGGAATTCCACAGAACAGAAGTGGCAGGAAAGAAGGAAAAGGACCGCAGCGAACTAGCCTGAGTTAACAATAATTCACAAAAACCTGCAGACACAGAGCACCCCTTGTGCTTTCGAGAGGGCTTCGTAAAGGTGGTGGTACTGGTGATTGGTAAGTTCCCCTCGAACACCTGCCGCTGCTGAGGTACCTATAGAAAAAGAGATAAAGCACCCTAACATCGCGCCGCAAAGATAGAGGGTCAAGTGAACTGGAAAGTACAGGACAGTTTATAAGCCTTTTGGCATTAGACTCGACCCTGTCCAAAAGTCGGGGTGAAACCTGAGCCCCCCAGATATGAGAACACCAGTACTCCACAAGTGGGCGGATGACCCTTGTAGATAGCGGAGTAACTGAGAAGAGGGAAAAAAGTCTCGTAGTGTAAACAGAACTCCCAGTTTCCTTGAGGCCGCCCTAGCAACCGTTGTGATGTGAGGTTTCCAAGACATTTTTTTGTTTATGTTAAGGCCAAGGATGTTTATATTGTCAATAGGAGAGACGAGAGAACCATCGAAAAAGATAATAAAGTTAGAAGATGTTTTAGAGAGGGAGATTTGTAGAAGTTGAGTTTTTAAAGAATTGAATTTCACAAGGTTGAGACGACCAAACTCGGAAATTCTATCCAGATCAGCAAGAATAGAATCGGAAAGATTAAAACGAGAGGCAATTCTAAAAGTAAAAGAGGGAGCAGAATTGAAATGAGTTGAAGAATGAAGGATCGAGTCATCGGTATGTGAGTGGATAGAGTTAGATGTACATGTAAGAAGATCATTAATGAGAAGTAGGAATAAAGTAAAAGATAAGACAGAACCCTGATTAACACCACTATTGACAGAAAAAGAAGAAGAAGTCGCTCCATCAACCACAGCCAATATTGAGTGACTTGAAAGGAAGCTAAACATATAAGTAAGCAAAGAGAAGGAGGAAATCCAAAGGAGGGGAGCTTAGAGAGTAGTGACGCGTGCCATACCCGGTAAAATGCTTTGGATATGTCAAGCGCCACCACACAAGTCTCCCCGTAGTTCCTGAAAGTGGAAAACCATAAATCGGTTAAATAGGAAAGTATATCGCCAGTAGACCTTGAACGCCAAAAGCCGTACTGTCGATCGGAAAGAAGAGAAAGAGATTCCAGATGGTCTAAGAAATGAGAGTTGAGAAGGGTTTCAAAGATCTTAGATAGAATACAAGTGAGAGCTATATGGCGATAGTTAGAAGGATCAGAGCCGCTTCCTTTTTTTCAGAATAGGTTGGACATGTGCGTGCTTCCAACACTGAGGGAAAGTGCTAGTATTGAGACATAGAGAATATAGTTAAACGATGGGCGGGGTCAGCACGTAAGCACATTCCCTCAAAACTCGGGGAGGAATCCCATCCGGGCCACCCGCCTTCCTAACGTTCTATAGATCTCAGAAGCCCATGTACCCATCAAATGCAATCACAGGCAAAAGGACATAGGACAATCTGGAGAGGAGAAGTGAGGAGAGAGGAGGAGGAATGCCAGAATCGTCCAGGGTTGAGTTAGAGGGAAAATAGGAGGCCGAAGCAGATTGGCCTTTCAGTTGAGAGAGTTAGTAACAGAGTCATCAGGATCAGAAATAAGAGGAGGAAAGCAGACGACAGAAGCTGTTGGGTGAGATGTTTTTGGCAAGAGGCCAGACAGATTTGTCAGTAGGAGAACTAAGGAGGTTAGCGCACTTTCGTTTGATGAAAGCCCGCTTTGCTCGTCGAAGAGTATCCCTGCAACGATTTCTATCTGATTGAAAATTAGTGAGAGTGATAGGAGAACGAGAATTTTTCCCCTCCCGATACGCGCTGTCTCTAACCTGATTGGCAAGAGAACAAGCACTATCGAACCATGGATTATGAGGAGAGAAAGATTTAGTCGAAGAAGGAATGAACCTGCTCATCCCGTCAACGATTACAGCTCCCACCTTGTCGGCAGAAGCCGAAGCGTCATCAGAGTTAAAGTAGTCATTCCAATTATAATTAGCGTAGAAGCGACGCAAGGCCCCCCAATCAGCCCGATCAAAGTGCCAGAAAAAACGCATAGGGCAAGATGGAGCTGTTGGAGAGAAAGTATTAAAATTAAGAGATATAAGGTTGTGGTCAGATTTACCAATAGGAGCGAAGGTGGTGTATTTATGGAGAGAAGGACTAGTGGTGAAACATAGGTCAAGTGTGTTCAAGAATTGGTTGGGACGATCCGGTATGTGCGTGGGTTCTTTGATTAGTTGCCCCAGATCGTTGAGAATGCTGAATGATTCGGCCTCCACCCCACCTAAATCAGTATGAGTGGACCCCAACCATTCAGTGTTGTGTACATTGAAATCCCCTAAATTGAGGATCTCAGAATTTGGATGAGAAGATTTAACAGTCGCGTGAGAAGTAGTAAGATATTCATAAAATTCGTGAAAATCTGTTCTGTTACACATATTTACAAGATTTTGTATCCTGTATAAAATGGGGTTCCTATGTAATTTACGTCGCAATTCCGAAAATGCAATCAGGTTTTGGCTAGGACCCTTAGATTTTGAGATATTTGTAAATTTTATAATTGACTGAGAATATTTTTTACGCATAATAATGGTAAAATATTTGTGTTATAATAACAAAGATATAAAATTGAAAACGTAATTTTATCATAATGAGCATGTGGAACGTTGCATCGGACCTTAGTTTTCAAAACAGGGAATGTAGGCCGCCGCAAGGTGGCGCTTCGGTATAGTGGGACTCGCCGATTAAATCCGTTGAAGCAGCTACCGCAGTACGGTTTGAAGCGATCTACGTGAAAGACGTGTTATTCATACCATTGTTTGTTTTCGTTAAATGTATTATCATACAATCGTGCTTTTTAGTTTGTGATTGAGCAGTAATGGAAACAAGTAAGAAGTGTGTAAATTCACCTGCTTCGTTTTGTTACATCTGTGGTGAGTACAATTTGAAATCATAGAAAAGACCTATGACTCCTATGATAAAATATGCTTATGAACATTATTTTGGCTTCAAAATATAGGGGACCAGGATAAAAACTGGGCTCCCCACATTTGCTGTGGTACGTGTGCTGTATTACTTAGGTGTTGGTTAAATGGAGAGAACAGATGCATGCCTTTTGCAGTTCCTATGGTTTGGAGAGTTCAAGTAGATCATGTAAGTGATTGCTACTTTTGTATGACAAATGTATCAGGCATGAAAGGAAAGCAAAAGAAAAAAATAGCGTACCCAAATCTTAACTCTGCAAGAAGGCCAGTACCACATAATGAAACTTTGCCTATTCCCAAACCACCAGAAACCGTAGGACAGATTGAGGAAATGCAAGTGGACGATACAACTGATGTAGACTACGAACCAGACACATTTCAAGATGAACCTCACATGATCAGTCAACCGGAGTTGAATGATCTTGCTAGAGACTTGGGTCTTTCTAAAGAAAAATCTGAATTGCTTGCTTCTCGTTTACAAGGCTGGAATTTTTTGGCTTCAGGTACTCATGTTACCTATTTTCGTGATCGTCATAAGAACTTCCTGCAATATTTTGAAATGACTGAATCACTTAGTTACTGCAGCAATATTGATGGATTGATGCAAGCCCTTGGCCACGAACACAAGTCAGAAGAGTGGAGACTGTTTGTTGATGCATCAGTCTTAAGTTTAAAGGCTGTACTACTACACATTGGTAACAATCACCCATCTATTCCCATCGCACATGCAGTACACATGAAGGAATCATATGAAAGCATGGATTTTCTTTTGGATAACATTCAGTACGGAAAATGCAAGTGGAAAATTTGCGGTGATTTTAAAGTTATTGGACTTATGTTAGGCTTGCAACTGGGTTATACCAAGTATCCATGCTTTCTGTGTGAATGGGACAGCCGGAATAAGGATGAACATTACATAAGAAAGGTTTGGCCACCTCGTGAACATTTCATCACCGGGGAAAAAATATTAAAAGCAAACAGCTAGTTGATCCTAAGGATGTACTTTTACCTCCTCTTCACATAAAACTTGGACTTATCAAGAATTTTATTAAAAGTATGGACAAAGAAGGCAAAGGATTCAAATACATTGTGCAGAAATTCCCTCGAATTAGTGATTCTAAAATTAAGGAAGGGATTGTTGCTGGTCCTCAAATTCGAGATCTGCTGAAAGATGAAAAATTTGCTGAATGTCTCAACAGAACAGAATTAGCTGCCTGGTCTGCATTCCAAGATGTAGTCAAAAACTTTCTTGGGTCTTACAGAAGCCCACATTACAAGACCATGGTTGACACTTTACTGTCAGCATACAAAGCTCAAGCCTGTAACATGTCCCTTAAAATCCACTTTCTTCACTCTCACCTCGACTTCTTCCCTGCAAATTTAGGCGCCGTCAGCGATGAACACGGGGAGAGGTTTCATCAAGACATAGCGAAGATGGAGAAGAGATATCAAGGTAGATGGAATCCGACTATGCTGGCCGACTACTGTTGGGGACTCATTAGGGAATCACCGCAGGACATTTACAAACGTAAATCAAGAGCTGTTGCATTTCCCTCGAATTAGTGATTCTAAAATTAAGGAAGGGATAAATTGTAAAATTGTAAAAAATTAAATTGTAAAAGTGCAATTGTTTACAATAAATGTATATATACAAATGTTGTTAATTGAATGTTACTCAGCAAAAAAGTTTCCATAAAATTTTGTTCAATTCTACAAACCAGTAAAAAATTGCAATATTGTAAAAAAATAACTTGTAAAAGTGCATCTGTTTACAATAAATGTATATATACAAATGTTTTTCATTGAATGTTACTTAATGAACAACATTATGATTTAAAAAAAGGTTGAGGACGTAATTTTTGGCATTCAACTAAAAAAGTTAGTTAATAAATAAATAAAATAGCTAAATTAATAAATGGCATATATTTCGAAATCTGTGGGTCCCACAGAAAAACTATAAGTATATTCGGAATCAGCAACTAAAAATACATAAAAAAAGTGTGTTTCGCAACCGATACAGAAATGAAGTTAATTTTTGTTAATATGTGTTATTAGTACAGTAGCAGAAACACAAGATTATTATAGTAGAAGGAAGAAAGATTTTGAGCCGCAGAACATCGAAATTAGGAGATTC
>JABUQX010146537.1:15000-20000 GCA_015478945.1 Trachelipus rathkii | reverse complement strand
TCACGTAATGACTTCCATTTTACGTTGTGAGACCTAAATAGACAGCACCGGCTATGTTGCTTTGCTGTTGGAAGTCGCCTCTTCACTACCAGGAAGCTTTATGTTACGCTTTGGTATGTCGAGACTAGGTGAACCAGCAACACAAGTTGTTATATAACCCTTTTATAACTTATCTCTATAGTGGGAGAGTTAAACAGCTATTGTTTTTGGTTGAATTTTTAAACATCATCTTTAATATATATATAAACGAATCGCTGAAACCTTAAGCTAAATACATTACTTTTTAACATTTATTAATTTTTCTCTAGATTTTTTTCCGCTCAAGTCAAGTTTTCATTTTATAAATTTTACAAATTTTACAAATTTAAAATGAAACATCAACCTTATTTTAAAAAGACCGCCACAGAAATGAAATTATATACAATATAAAAAATAATGTTTATAAAAAAAATATTATGAAATAATTATCATATCATAAATACAACATATGAAAAAATACAATGAAAGTATAAAAAATGTAATTTCTTAATTTTGGAAACAAATTTGATATTTTACGATATAAATGCTACCCCAAGAATCGTTTTCTTTAATTCTCTTATTTTACAAAAAATATATTTTTTACTGGTCATTATTTATAAACATATATTTTAACACATATGATCATAATATAGACACTATATAAACCATAAATAATAAAAAGTGTACTATATAATACATCATGCCCCACAAAAGTGAAGCTCATTTTTACTAAACTAAATTTTATACACCGAATTAATCACTAAATGTTATTTAAATACAATTATTATTAGATTTAAATAATAAAAAAATATTTTTGTTCCTGTTGCTAAGTAGATGAAGTCTTCATTAATTAAAGGTGAATCAGCAACTAAATAAGGAACCATCTGTTTAGTCGAAGGGAGTTAGCCAGGCTTCAAACGACTAATCGAAACGACATCCGTACGGCCATCAGGAAGTTGTATCTTGTAGCATCAATCCATCCATTGAAGAACTTTGTAAGGGCCAAATTAGGTGCTTCCAGACTCTTCCGAATGAAATCGACTCGAAGAAAGACACGGAAACAGGTTTAAGTTTGGCAGAAATGTATCAAGCTTGACGTTGATCTCTCTGGCACAGTTTTGAAGGATGTATGAATCACAAAGAAGAATACAGTTAAATGAAGATAATACAGTGACAGTGGTATGAGGTTCTCCATTGTAGCAAACATATCACTATATTGAAATTGTTTCCTCTCCATTCTTATAAAAAAACTAATACATATATATATATCGGCAGTGGTATTTGGTCCTCCATTATATTGTACGTACTACCATTTATATACTGATGGTGATTTATTTATTCAGGTAATTTATCCATATATATTAGCAGTGGTATGAGGAGCCAATTGAGTTAGACGTAATACCATACATAGATGAATCTTTTTCTACTTTAAGCAGAGAGCTGAAGAGACAAAATGGAAGTACATCTGAAGATGTAATCTGTGAGTCCTTCTGTAGAGAGTATAGTTAGTTGACATAGAGAATAGTACGTTAAACTGAGGCTGGTAAGCCTGGGTATTAACAGTGTGACTGTTTCCATTTTCAACCATTCTGTTGATTGAAGGTATTCGTTATCTTTAAAATTGGTATTAGAGACAACGAAAATAGTCACGTTAACCAAGGCTAGTAGACCTGGGATTATCGGTATGACTTATTCATGTCTTTACAGATTTGCATGGTGCGAATTGTTTCTCTGATGTGGTCTTCTGCTGAGGAACTGCTGCTATTTGGTGTCAGCTCCCTTTCAAGGGAGACCAGTTATGTAGAAGTAATTCGTCTGCATCCTCTTCTTGAATCTTCTTTTTTTCTGTGATGAACTTCTAGCTAGTAGGGCTCTTAGACTTCCAAGGTATCTTCATGAAGGGCTTTTATTCTTGAGAAAGCATCTTCTTGAAGGCAGTTTGAAGGTGACGATTATTCTTCTTCAAACCTGGCCTTCTGCTACGGGTGCTGGTGTTTTAAAGACATCTTCTTGACGGGAATTCTGACTTCTATATATATATATAAAGTAACAGGAGTGTTGGAAGTTATCTGTTTTCTTGTTCCTCCACTACATTTGTTTCGGTTAAGGTTCTTTTTAAGTCTCACGTAATGACTTCCATTTTACGTTGTGAGACTTAAATAGACAGCACCGGCTATGTTGCTTTGCTGTTGGAAGTCGCCTCTTCACAACCAGAAAGTTTTATGTTACGCTTTGGTACGTCGAAATTACATGAACCAGTAACATTAGTTACAACCCTTTTTATAACTTATCTCTATAATGAGGAAGTTAAACAGCTCTTTGTTTATGGTTAACTTTATTAAATATCATCTCTAATATATATAACTGAGCCGCTGACCTTAAGTTAAATAATTACTTTTTAACATTTATTAATTTATCTCGATGCTTTACGCTCGAGTCAAGTTTTCATTTAAAAAACTTATTTTAAAAAACCCACAAAACTTTACAAAAAAGAAAAAGAAAAAGAAAATGCATTTTACAATATGTCTAAGAAATAAAATTGTATAAAATATAAACAATAATTTTTATAAAGAAAACATTGCAAACAATTATATATATATATATATATATATATATATATATATATATATATATATATATATATATATATATATATATATATATATATATATATATATATATATATATATATATATATATATATATATATATATATATATATATCATCCTAAACCTTGAAAACAACAATCTATATATGAAAAAATACAACAGATACCAGGAAAAGGAATACATTGGAATGCTGGTCCAATTTAAAATAGAAAAAAAAAAAAAAAAAAAAAAAAAAAAAAAAAAAAAATTATGTCTCAAAAACTACAATAGCTACAGCGAAAAATAATACATTTTTGGAATCCTCGTAAAATTCTGGATAGGAAAATGTAAAAAAAATAAAAAATTATTGTTAATAATTATAGTAATATGATTAGAGGGCCTATTTAGAGACCTTTTATTGGTTACTCGTTAAAATAAATAGACTTTCTATTAAATTTTGCTTTTTAACTAAAGAATACCCAAAGGGTATACCGCACCGATGGCAGGAGTCGGGGTCTCGGCCTTTCGGGAACTACGGGGTAGGACTAATTCCCCCTCGGGGAGGTCTCCGGAACCCCGCTCTTTGGTATTTGGGTGTCGCGGGGTTCCCTCCGCCCCTCCCCCTACAGGGTATAAAACGCAATCCCCATGTTCCCCGTTGGCTCGAGCCCCCTAAATTGCCTTGTAATACCTTTACAAATAATATATATATATACTATGTCCCAGCACCCCCCAAAAAAAAAAATAGCCAATTTTATGTTTAATTTTTTTTTTTTTATTTTCGAACCTAAATTTACATTGATTGCAAAATGAATTCCAATCCTGGAAGTCATTGCAAATTTCGATATATGATTTTTTTTTTTTTTTTTTTTTTTTACAGTTTCCTCCGGTAAAATTTTGCCAGGATTCCAGCAATGTATTCCCTTTCCCGGGTAGCTGTTGTAGTTTTGAGATATGGATTGTGGCTCTTCTAGAGGCTGGCAATACTATATATATATATATATATATATATATATATATATATATATATATATATATATATATATATATATATATATATATATATATATATCTCTTTATATATTTTTTTATTTATATATATATATATATATATATATATATATATATATATATATATATATATATATATATATATATATATATATATATATATATCAATATGTCTCTTAGCAGATGCTTCTAATATCATGAAATTATACAAAGCTAATGAAATTTAGAGAAGGGAAAAATGAATGTGACAAACGAAGAGACAATGTACGAGGACAGACAATGGAATTCATTTATGATCAAAAAAGAGGAGGCGGCAACAAGGAAGAATGTGGGTTTGTGACCCCACCCCAACCATCATCTCCATAGCCCCCCGCCAAATGAAAATAATTAGAAATGAAAATTAATATATTGTTAAAATGACAATATAAATAGATGGTATATTATTTCACTATGTGATTGATATATACTGTTTAGTGAAAAATGTTTTCGTTATTTATATATATATATATATATATATATATATATATATATATATATATATATATATATATATATATATATATATATATATATATATATATATATATATATATATATATGTATAACTATATATATATATATATATATATATATATATATGCTGCTATATATATATATATACTCCCCGGTGATGGGCAGTATCTAGATACATGTATTGGCGATACGTATCGATCGATACATTTGTATTAGTTATCGGTATCGCTTGGAGAATTCCTAAATGTATTGAGTATCGGTATCGCTTTATGCCTTTTCTATAGATGTATCGGAAAAAATCGATACTCTTTTCTATAGATGTATCGAAAATCGATACTCGATACATTTCCAAAAAAATTTATCATAGCACATACAGTATATATATATATATATATATATATATATATATATATATATATATATATATATATATATATATATATATATATATATACTAACTATATATATATATATATATATATATATATATCCCAGAAAGAGGAAAAGAAGGCAGTTCATGGAAATGTTGGAGAAGGTGGAGGACGGAAGAAGAGAGGAGGATGTATTGTTGCTGATTGGAGATTTCAATGCAAGAGTGCGGGAGGAGAAAAGACGTGGTGGAGATAATGGTGGGACAGTATGGAGAGGAGATAAGAAATATTGAAGGAGATCTGTTTAAGGAAGGGAATGAAGATCATGAGTGGCTTTTTCCAACAGAGGCACTCGCATAGGTTCACAAGATATGAATGGAACAATATCACAGGAGAACTCAATCAGAGATCTATTATTATAGACAATATAATATTGTCTGATAGTAGGCTAATAAGGATTGTGAAAGTGATACCTGAACTAATAATAATGGTATTCGG
>JABUQX010146537.1:0-2500 GCA_015478945.1 Trachelipus rathkii | reverse complement strand
TATATATATAGTGTTAAAGCTAGATTGGATTTTAAGAGATTTTATATAAGTAAGTAAAGAATTCCAATAAAGGGAAAAAAGTTATTTACCAAAGCTTGTTTTCCTTAATGAGATGTTGTCCCTCTGGGATTTGAGCCATTTTTTCTTTCATGTTGTCGCCTTTCGCGGTAAAATTCAATCATTGCAATGACCGAGAAAATCTTGTTTCATATTATGGAGTTTTTTTTAAAGGAAAGATTGATACACACTATATATATATATATATATATATATATATATATATATATATATATATATATATATATATATATATATATATATATATATATATATATATATATATATATATATATATATATATATATATATATATACTGTGTAAGTCTTTAATTCTGGACTCAACCATATTCAAATGATGGGTGAAGCTGGAACCTCCTACAAGATATAAGAACAGAATATACTCCTTATAAAGGTGGATAAGGTTTTTATACAGTTGAACTAACTGTGCGAAGGAAAATAATTCTCTTTACCTAAACAGAACTTAAAACTTCGAAGCTACCTTAGCAACTTTTTGTTAAATGAGATTTCCATGGCATATATATATATATATATATATATATATATATATATATATATATATATATATATATATATATATATATATATATATATGCTAAACCAATATTCTTTATATGCTAATAATATATATATATATATATATATATATATATATATATATATATATTTTTTTGCATTGAGACCAAGAATGTTAATATTGTTAACAGGCGTGAAGGCAAAGCCATTGAAATAGGTTTGGAAATTGGACGATGTTATTGAGAGATCAAATAAATTAGCTTTTAAACTGATAGTATTCAAAAGTTGAGACTACCCGTTCGGAAAATCACATTCAGCTCGGCCAAAACTGAATTGGAAAGATGGTGGGGAGACAGTTCTAGGTGCATTAGAAGTATATTTGCAGAGGAAGAATTAAAAATCGAGTTGTCGGCATGTGGATGGATTGATTAAGAAGAGCAGCTGAGAAGGTCGTTAATTACAAAATAAGAATAGGTGACAAAACATAGCTTTGAAGAATGCCTCTATATTGACAGAGGAGGAAGTAGCAACATCGATGAACGTCAATATGTCGCTATTTGAGAGAAAGCTAGATATAAATTAACAAATTAAGGAGAAAACCCAAAGGAAGGTAGCTGAGGGAGTATTGACGCAAGTCATACCTTGTCAAAAGCATTAGACATGTCAAGTGCCACCACACTAGATATCCAATAATCCCTAAAGACAGAATACCATAGATCAGTACGGTAGGAAAGTATATCAGCAGTTAACCTCGAGCGTAGAAAGAATTGTTATCGGGAAAAAGAAACGATGTTTCGCTGGAAAAGTCTGGGATTATACACCAAGACAACGCTCATAGTTACGCAGCGCCAGGCTATTACCATTTTGGCAACACTTGAGATAACAGTAGTAACCTAACTTTTGCATTCACCTATGCTGATTTAAGTTAATACCTTGTATAAAATTTAAGTAAATCATAAAATTCTGCTTTTTGAGTTGATTAAGCCTTTTAAAAATAAAGTTGAGTAGTATTCTTAGAGTGTCAACAAAGTTTGGTTTCAAAACTGCAATCCACTATGTTAAAAACCCGAATTGAGAAAGAAAAAAAAATAGTTCATATAGAGTTGAAGGAAACATTTTGAAAATTACTTAATTGATTCAGGAATTTTTCTCTTTCTTAAGTTCGGGAAAATTCCTGAAAAAATCATATATATATATATATATATATATATATATATATATATATATATATATATATATATATATATATATATATATATATATATATATATATATATATATATATATATATATATATATAAAACTTAAAATATATATATATATATATATATAAATATATATTTATATATATATAATATTTATAATAATAATAATAAATAATAATATATATATATATATATATATATATATATATATATATATATATATATAATATAATATATATAATATATATATATATATATATTTATATATATATATATATATATATAATAATAATAATATAATAATAACTATATATATAATAATAACATATATATATGCTATATATATATATATAAGAATCATCAATACGAATATCATTATTCATTAACAACCACCCAATACAATAAAAATAAAAACAAAAATTATAGTTTCATTAAATTTCTTCTCTTTGTCTACGAACATCTATCTGCCATTATATATTTTAGTTTCTTTATTTTTAAGGTTTTGTTAACGTGGGAAAAGAATTTTCTTCCACCATTTCGAAGTCTTTATTTTGAGGCTCGCGTCAATCTTCCAAATTTAAAAAACTTCTTTTCAGCAAACCTTTCCCAAAATCTGAGATAAGATTGGAAATAGCGAGACATGAGAATATATATATATATATATATATATATATATATATAACATATATATATATATATAT
>JABUQX010146536.1:0-5000 GCA_015478945.1 Trachelipus rathkii | reverse complement strand
TCAGTAAATCAAACCATCCACCCTACACTCCCCACCCCTCCATGATCTATTGATCTATTGATTCAAGTCATATTTTTTACTAAAATTGTTATGTTTTACATACCCTAAAGCAGCAAATCAGTAAATCAAACCATCTACCCTACCCTCTCCCACCCATCCATGATCTATTGATCTATTGATCTATTGATCTATTGATCTATTGATTCAAGTCATATTTTTTACTAAAAATGTTATGTTTTACATACTCTAAAGCTGTAAATCAGTAAATCAGTAAATCAAACCACCCACATTACCCTCCCCACCCCTCCATGATCTATTGATCTATTGATCTTTGCCCTTATGTAACCGCTTACACCCCATTTCGGGGTACCCCGAATGGTCTTCATGTCATCTCCGGGATTCTGATCTCAGGAGAACAGCTGGGACTCATCATTGAAAATTGTTCGGTTATGTATAGTAAAGATTGAGATTGTGTTGCTGAGTGACCGCATTCGTGAAAGCTTTTGTATAAACATGAAAGAAACTCTAATGATGGAGGCCTACCGATGTAAATTATATTGAATCGAAGGTATTGCGTAATGTTTCGAAAGGTAGGATACGTTAAGTTGTTAGCGTTAATTCGTTGATCTGTATGATCGATAGGTTATTTTATGATGTTTGACAAAGAATTTTGCTAATGTCCACGTTTATTCATAGTTCAAAATGATGTTACATTTGATATGCTAGACACTTTGATGAATGTAGTATCAATTCATAGTTCAAGATGCTGGTATCTTTGATTTTGGACACTTTGTTTAGGAATTTTGTTAGATAATACTGTTTTAACTGCTGATGATATGATTGAAAAACAGGGATAGGTTGAGTTCTGTGTAATGAGGGCTAGGTTGAGAACTTATTCATATAGCTCCAAATGTTAATGTCTTCGTAGTTCCAAATCTTAGTATCTATTGTAGGTTTTCCTCCATTGTAAGTGTTAGATATGCTAGGCTATGTTTAATTTCGGCCTCGTTTTGTTAAATATTACACATATTTACTGTGAAATTAACTTTTAATTTGTTAAGAGAAATTATGTTTCGTAGATATTACTAGTGTTAACTGGTGATGTTGTGTTAGAAACGTGGGCTTAGGTTAAGTTTTTGCTGAGTAATATTAGGTTCACCCGAGGAATTTTGCTAATGTCTACGTTTATTCATAGTTCAAAAATGATGTTATAGATGTGAGTGGTGCTTTGATGAAGGTAGTATCAATTCATAGTTCAAGATAGGGTTATCTTTGATAGATTGGTCACTTTGTTAAGGGATTTTGTTAGATAATACTGCTTTAGCTGTTGCTGATATGTTGGAAAAGTGAGGGATACATTGAGTTTTGTGTACCCTGTTTGCTACTTTACCTTTGATAAGTAGGAAACTTTGTGAATGTTGTAGATTATTCTTACGTGATGTAGGATTGGGTTTGTCGTTTGTATATTATATTCTTTGTTCAGGGTTGTGATATGTTAGCTTTATTGATGTGAAAACTTTGTTACGATAGCAATTAGTTACGGTCTGCATGATAATTAGGTAAGGTTAAGATAAATTTTATTAAATATTACTATGTTAAGGTAAAAAAATAACAATGATATGTTACAGATATGATTGAAAAAGTATGGATAGGTTACGTTCTGTATGCAATATTAGTTACTTTACTGTTGGTGATATAGGTTTGTTAATGTTGTGGCTGTTATTCATTACATGGGTATGTTAGGTTGTCGTTGTACATTATATTCTTAGTTCAGGTTATGATATGTTAGCTTTATTGATGTTAAAACTTTGTTACGTTAGCATATATTTGTAGGTCAGTATATAAAGAACTTATTTTTATGTTATGTTTATCCAAAATGATACTCAAAAAATATGACTTGAATCAATAGATCAATAGATCATGGAAGCGGGGGTGGAGAGGGGAGTGGAGGGGCTGGTGATTTGATTTACTGATTTATTGATTTACTGCTTTAATTAAAATCTGTAAACTATTGCATTTTACTATGATATTTATTCAAAGAACTTATTTTTGGTATGTATATGAAGAGTTTATTTTTATGTTATGTTTGGATAAAACTTTGTTATGTTTACAATTGACTGGCCAGTATGATAATTAGGTTAAGTTATGATAAATTTTGTTAAATATTACTATATTAACCCTGCTCAGGTAGCCGAGGGTAAAAATTACCAACGCCTAGAGCAATTTTTTTGTTTTTTCCTTCTAAAATCATTACGTCATGAGATATGGGGTGAAATTGGAGAATTGGAGTTAGGGGGTAATAGATATTGCTGTCACATAAAATCCACCTTAGCTGCCACTGTGGGCTCCGTGGGGGAAAGTTTGTGGTAGAATTTACCAACGTCCCGTTTATGTTTTTCTTTGTGGTATATATTACCGACGGATACCCTTTATGTATGTTTAGTATGGTAGTTTATAGTGTTGGCCAACGCACCGGGTGCGGTGCGGTGCGTGGTGCGCTTATTTTGATGCGGTACGGTGCGGTATGGTGCGGTGCGGTGCAGTACATAATTTCAGTGACCCGGTGCGGTGCGATTTTAAATTATAGAGGTGATGTGCGCTTCTGAAACATAGAGGTGCGGTGCGGTGCGGTGCGGTGCGGTGACAAAAATATTTTTTTTAGGTGCAGTGGTGTGCTTATTCTAGTGCGGTGCGGCGTGACAAAAATAATTTTTGAGGTGCGGTGCGTGGTGAACTAACTCTAGTGCTTTGCATACTCTAATGCTGTGCGGTACCCAAAATTCCGGTTCTCAACCAACTATATATATATATATATATATAACTTAATAATATATATATATATATATATATATATATATATATATATATAATATATATATATATATATATAAATATATATATATATATATATATATATACTATAAAAATATATATATATATATATATATATATATATATATATATATATATATATATATATATGTCTAATTCATATTTGGAAGGGAATTCTCTTTTTGAATCCTCAGACTGTGAAAGTGAGGATGACGTGGAATATGAATATGGAATGTTTTGGAAATATGATTATGACTATGTTGGTAAAATAGCGGAATGTTTTGGAAATATGAATATGAACAAAAGGAAAAGAAAGTTAGTTCTTACTCCAAGAAAAATTAGAAATATGGTTGAGATTGATGACGATGAGGATTGTGCAAGTACCTCGTCACTTCATAGGTTGTTTGATCCTGCAACCCTATCAAGTATGAAAATGTGTCGACTGCCTTATCAGAAACACCTAAATCTGAAAATTTGAAAACTGATCCATCTGTAACTTCACCTTGTGTCCCCTCTTCAATTTCCAAGTTTGTCAACTATCATCCCATCAACTCCACCATGTTCTCCCCCGACATCATGTATCCACCGAGGAAGAACTGAAGAACTTATTTCTCTATACACCAATTCAGGAAGAAATCATAAGCAGTGTCATGATTCTCAGTTCACGTTTGCAGTAGAGAGTCATTATATATATATATATATCTTTTAAAATATATATATATGGTTGATATATATATATATATATATATATATATATATATATATATATATATATATATATATATATATATATATATATACCTTAAATGCACATATTTTGCATATGTAGATAGAAATATTTCATTTTTACATAAAAAAAATTAGAGCTCACTTTCATTTGATTTCTTGGAGGCAATAGAGTCATAAATGGCGATGTGGATGAAAATATCGATGATTCTACACATTTTTTGTTTATTTGCATAAAAATTTTAATTAAAAAAAAGTTTTATGTTTTTTTTATTATATATTAAAAAAATATGGTGTTTTTTTTGGGTTTCTTTAAAAAAAGTAACATTGTGTTTTTATAAAAGGTTTTAAAAAAATTTTGTTTTCATGAAAGTTTGTCTCAGTCATCCCTTTGAAGATATATGCATCAAATATAATCAAACAATAACCTAGTTTATCAAAATAAAGGTTTAAATAAGGTTAAGTAAGCCGTGAAAAATTTGACCAACGTCTACCAACTATGTGATTTTTAAAGAGGGCTACCTGAGCAGGGTTAATGTAAAAAAAACTTTGTTACGTTAGCATATATTCGCTGGTCAGTATGATAATTGGACAGGGTTATGAAAAATGTGTACATGTTAAATATTAATATGTTAATGTAAAATTAATATTGATATAATAGAGATATGCTTCAAAAAAGTTTGAATAGGTTACGTTTTGTACGATGTGTTAGTTACTTTACTGTTGTCAAGTACGGAACTTTGTTAATGCTAGTAGTTTATTGGGGCGTAAGGTGTGTCAGGTTTCTTGTTGTATATTATATTCTTAGTTCAGGTTATGCTATGTTAGCTTTATTAATGTAGAAAACTTTGTTACATAGCATATATTCGTTGGTTAGTATATAAAGGACTTATTTTTGTACTATGTATTTGTCGAATGATACTCAGAGTGTAACCTGAATCAATAGATCAATAGATCAATAGATCATGGAAGGTGGGAGGGAGGTGTGAGGAGGGCTGATGGTTTGGTTACTGATTTTCTGCTTTAGGATCGAAGAAACTATCACACTACTATGATATTTTATTCAAAAGACTTAATTTTATGTTATGTTTGGATAAAACATTTGTTATGTTTGCAATTATTCGTTGGGGATTTTGATAGTTAGGTAAGGTTATGATAAATTTTTCTAAATATTACTATGTTAATATAAAAAAATATTGTTACGTTAGCATATATTCGTTGGTCTGTACGATAATGGTAAGGTTATGATAAATTTTATTTAAATATTTTTTATTAGTGTAAAATTAACATTGATATTAGAGATTGCTTGACAAAGTGTGAAGAGGTTACGTTTTTGTATTATGCTATGTTAGTTACTTTACTGTTGGTAAGTGTGAACTTTGTTAATGTTAGCAGTTTTATTCTTGTAAGGTGTGTTTAGGTTTCTCGTTGGGCATTATATT
>JABUQX010146534.1:10000-20773 GCA_015478945.1 Trachelipus rathkii | reverse complement strand
ATATAAGGCATATATATATATATATACAGCAGCGTATCCAGGGAGGTCAGGGTGCCATGGTCTCCGGAAATTTTCTAGGCACCAAAAATTTGGTATCATATCTGTTAATATAAAGTGCAGAGGCTAAAATTAATTTTATGTAATTCGTCGCTGTCAGGAACAAATCTCGTAAGTCCTTTGTTAAAACCAAACTCTGAGCCATCTGTGAGAAAAATGCAACATTAGAATTTCAGCAGATTTTTTTAGAAGAATGTGAAGAGTATCAGAGCTGGGTATTGTAATTGCTGTACCAAGAATTAACAAGTTCAAAAAATACAGACCCAACATTCCTACTTCTGACCCACAAACTTATTATTGTACATCCATTTTTATACCATTTTTGGATGATTTGATATCACTCGTCTTAGTAGAGAGTTGGTCAAGTAAAAAGGCAAAATATGTTCTTCCTTGAATTTGTCATACTAAACAGGTGTAATATGCCATATAAGAAGATAAAAGATTGTGTAACATTTTACAAGGAAGTCCTCGAAAGCCTAATGGAAGATTTATTAAAAGCAGAATGGGATTTATGGAAGTTGAAATGGTATCAGCACAGATCGTCAAAAAACAGCAATAGACGGACTACTTTCTTGTTCCCAGTCACAATTTCCAAATATTTACATCTTGTTGCAAATACTGGCAACATTAAAGACTTCTGAAAAACTACTTGAGAAATACTATTGGAGATGAAAGACATACTGGACTTGCCCTCCTCTACATACATCGAAATAATGACATAAAAACTGAAGGTGTTATCTCGGATTTTGCTCACTCTTATATTTATATATAAGATTTAGGTAAGATGATTTTAGTAATTTATATAAATTACTCCCATTTTTTTTTAGAAATTTAATATTTCGTCCTTCTACTTTATATATATATATTTTTTATTTTTTTCTTTATATATATATATATATATATATATATATATATATATATATATATATATATATATAGCAGCTATATATATATATATATATATATATATATATATATATATATAAAAAACAAACTATTTTTGTCTGCCCCGAAAAAAAATTCTTGGATACGCCACTGTATATATATATATTGTAGTGGTATTTAAGCAACTTTAAACAGAGAAAATTACAGTTGTAGTAAGAGGCTCAATTTTGGATGATTTAAAAACAGCAGGATACTTCAGTTTATCTGTAGATTCCACTCCAGACCTGTCCCATGTAGATCAGCTCACTGTTATTGTAAGGTATGTCGCACAGGATAATGGGCTCCCTATTGAACGTTTTCTAACCTTCCTAGAGATGAGTAGCCATACTGGGGAAAGTATGGCTAAGATGGTGCATGATTACCTTACAAATGAATGTGAAATAGATTTTAGTAAGTGTCGAGGCCAGTCATACGATAATGCTGCCAATATGTCTGGCAAATATAAGGGTATGCAAGAAATGTTATTAAAAATTAATAAGTATGCTATATATATCCCATGTGCAGGTCATTCGTTGAATCTTGTTGGTAGAGCAGCAGTTAACTGCTGTTTAGATGTATATATATATATTATTTATATGTAAATATATATTATTTCAAGTTTACTCGTAACTTAACAAACTTTTTATTTATATATATATATATATATATATATATATATATATATATAAGATATAATATATATATATATATATCTATATATCTATATATATATATATATATATATATATATATATATATATATATATATATATATATGAACATTTATAAGATGTTGACTCCATTTATACGGGGAAAATTTTCGATAAGAAAAACAACGAATTTCGGGCCTTTTCGTTATTGCTGCAATTTCTATTATTTATTAGCGTTATTTGCATTTTTAATTTTTAAGAAATTAACAAAGATTTTTATTTTTATTATTATTATTATTATTATTATTATTATTATTATTATTATTATTATTATTATTATTATTATTATTATTATTATTATTATTATTATTATTATTATTATTATTATTATATTATTATTATTTAATAGGAATTTAATTTTTTCTAAGTTCTTTTATTTTTATTATTTGATTTTCGATTAGTATTATAATTTTTTGGGGGTATTTTTATTTAAAAAAAACTCCCCCTCTGCGGGGGACGGGGGGGATGATATAGAGGGGGGGGGCCGAAGGCCCCACCCCGGATCAAAACATAAAATATATAAAAATATCAAATATCAATTTATTACTGTCAAGGTGTTTCTACAAACTTTACGTATACATTCATCAAATTTAAACTGAAATAAATAGCCTAAGCACGGCCTAAGCTTACTCATTTTTATAAGACTATAGGTGTGAAGCACAAAAAAATATATATCAATTTCTTTTTAATTTTTGTTAATATTAATTAAATTACATTTGAAAATCCAGTATTTACTAATGTATTTAACCTCAAATCATTGAAATTACGTTACATTTTTTATTGATTTTGTTCCTGGAGTCAACATCTTATAAATAGCCTATATAGAGAAACTATTTTATATATATATATATATATATATATATATATATATATATATATATATATATATATATATATATATATATATATATATATATATATATATATATAGTTATAAGATATATATGTATATATAGAGTAAGTTACATATATATATATATATTATTACATATATATATATTTCAGCACACTTCATATATTATATTACATACATATTATGCTATATTATATATATATGATACAGAGCATATATTATACATATACATATATACATATATTTTATATGTTACATATATATATATATAGAATAATGGGTTATTATATATATATTGTTATATATGGCTAAGATGGTACATGATTACCTTACAAATGAATGTGAAATAAATTTTAGTAAGTGTCGAGGCCAGTCATACGATAATGCTGCCAATATGTCTGGCAAATATAAGGGTATGCAAGAAATGTTATTAAAAATTAATAAGTATGCTATATATATCCCATGTGCAGGTCATTCGTTGAATCTTGTTGGTAGAGCAGCAGTTAACTGCTGTTTAGATGCGGTAAACTTTTTTTGGAATTGTTCAAGAAATATATGATTTCTTTTCAGCTTCTACACATAGATGGGCAGTGCTGTTGTCATTCTTCAAAGATCATTCAAAAGTTCCAAAGTCTTTGTCAAAGACTAGATGGGAAGCTCATTCAAGGGCCACAACTGCAATACTTGACAGTTACGACGAAATATTTTCTGCATTGCTTCAGTTGTATATTGATGCCACAGAGAAGGGTGAAACAAGAACTCAAGCCAAAAACATTTTGAATAAAATGGAGAAACTAGAATTTATGATAATGTTATATTTGTGGGGTTATTTGCTGGATGAATTTCACAAGGTTAGTCAGTCACTGCAAGACCCAAAAATTAGCCTAGGTGTATGTAGTAAATTATATGCTTCACTTTCGGATTTTGTTAAAGGTTCCAGAAATCTATTTGATTATTTTGAAAAACAAGCAAAGGACAAATTGCCTGATGTTGATTATAAGAAAAGCAGATCTAAAAGGAGGCTTATATGCGAAGATGATGCTTTAGAGAATCTTCCGCCAAGAGACAAGTTCAGAATCAAAACATTTATGCCTGTGATGGATGCATTAGAATCAAATTTGGCACAAAGATCATCAGTAGACAATGATGCTGCAAAAAGATTTTCCTTTTTAACAAAATTAGATGCTACAGAAGAAGAGATTCGAGAAGGAGTTAATACATTAAATCAAACATATCCTGAAGATGTGGACATGAACTTTGCTGGAGAACTCAAGCACTTTCATAAATATGTTAAACATTGTCAAAACCATGAACATGATAATCTGACACATCAGGATCTGTACGACATAATATTTAATGATCATGTCCAATCAGCATCCTTAATGTAGAATCAATTCTGAGAATGTTCCTTTGCATGATGATTACAAATTGCCATGGAGAAAGATCCTTTTCTCAAATGACGAGGATAAAAAATGAATTTAGAACTACAATGTCTCAAACTAAATTATGTTACCTGAGCCTCATGTGCATAAAAAGTGACAAGCTACGCAGTTTATCATTTGATGACATCATCGGTGACTTTGCTTTGTCAAAGGCAAGAAAAAGAATATTTTAATGTAGATCATGTTTGCGAATTTTTGGAAGGAAATAATATCCCTATATATATATATATATATATATATATATATATATATATATATATATATATATATAGCAGTATATATATATATATATATATATATATATATATATATATATATATATATATATGTTATATATATATATGTATATATATAAAGGGGGCCCATTACTCAATAATAGCTTAGGCCCCCAAACCCAACAGGTAAACTGGCACTGATATATATATATATATTATATATATAGCATATATATAAATATATATATATATATATATATATATATATATATATATATATATATATATATATATATATATATTATATATATATAAGTATCATGATACTCCACATTATTGATAAAAGATTTTTATCGGATAGCAGATAACCCGAAACCGTTATCGCGATAAATTATCGCCATATAGTTATCGGTAGTTTGGAACAAAAATTATCGCGATACCGATTATCGGTAAAAGATTTTATCGGATAACAGATAACCCGAAACCGTTATCGCGATAAATTATCGCGATAATTTACGATAACGCCCACCTATGCCTATACCCGACCTACAATGTGACAGAATTTCTTGTGGTTGCCTGGTTCTCGTAGGATGGAAGAGGAAGCAACGAAACAAGGTTTGCTATTATTATTATTGCTGCTGCTATTATTGGTTGGTTACGTTGGTTGCTGAGTTATTATACATATTGGCGTTACATATATAGTTATTGCTATTTATTATGTTGCTACTGTTGCGCCTGCTGGCTGGCTGGGCTGGCTATTGTTGTTGTTGTTGCCATTTCATACATACATATATATTGTTGTTATTAAATGTTTAAATATGTTTTGGTTATTCTTGCTATTATATATATATATATATACATATATACATACATATATATATATACATATATTATTATTATTATTACATATATATATACATATTATTGCTATTACTATACATACAATAAGGTTATATGCCATATACTATATATTGTTATTGGTTGGTTATGCCATATATATATTATTATTATTATTATTATTATTGTTATTACAATTATTTTTTCATATTATTATATATTATTATATTATATTATTATTATTATTACATACATATATATATATATATTATTATTATATATACATATATATATTTTATAAATATATATATATTAATATTATTATATTATATTATTACATTACATACATATAATATATTATTATACATACATTACTATTGGGCTGTTGTTATATTGAGCTATTGGCTACATATATTACATATTATATATATACATGCATGGCATATATTATTAAGTTATTATTATTGAGTTACAAAGAAAGCATATTATTGGTTACATACATATATTATTATTATTATTATTACATATAGTTATTATTATTATATATTATGTTATATATTATATATATATATTATTTAGCATATATATATATTATTAGTTATATATATTATTATATATTATTATTGATATTATTATTATATTATGTTATATATATATATATTATTATTAAGTTATATATATTATATATATATATATACATATTACATATATATATAATAGTATATATATTATTATTATTGTTATATTATATATATTATGCTATTGGCTAAGTTATTATATATTATATGCATATATATATAAGGCTGGTTATATAGTTATTACAGAGCAGCAGTTATATATATATATATATATATATATATATGCATATACATATTGAAAGAAAGAAAGATAGCATATATAATATTAAGTTATATATTATATATATATATATATATATATATATATATATATATATATATATATATATATATATATATATATATATATATATTATATATATATATCGAAAAACAGCAACCGCAACTTCAAATGCTGAACAACCGCAACTGCAACCGTAACTGTGGTTGTCACTGGTCTACACAACCGCAACTGCGGTTGTCAGGAAGGTATCTTTTTAAAAATACTCTCTTATGCTATCAAAGCTTTCTCTCTCTTTATTATATTAAAAACAAAGATTCTTTTTGTCTTTACTCCTCAGATACTAAGATAAGGCAACTTACTAGTTGTGATTTTATACTAATTGAAAAATATATTACCCTATTGGAGATATTTGAAGAGATTCACTAAAAACGTTAAGCTTTATCGTCCTCTATATCACAAATAATTCCTTTTATTGTCACGTTAAAAACTCTTCACCAGACTTCAGACTTTGAGGGACTGAAGAGGGATTTAAATCATCTGTACAAACGATAAATTCAGAGTTTACTTGATTTGATAATTTGGAGAAAAAAAATTCTTGTATTCCATCGCAACGTATCTAGATCCTCGGTATCAAAAGAAATTTTTTACAACTTCTTATGTTTTGAAGGGAGTTCAGGAAGAAATAACAAAACAATGTAAGAAATTTTCTTCAAAATATGGAAAATATATATTTATTAACAGACATCCTTAAAGAATTTAAACTGCAGAAATAAAACAACCTTCAAAATCCAAGCCATAAACTCTGTTTGAAACCATGAATGCTCATTTAACATCAAGTAGTGATGATGCTACAGAAATAGAGCTAAATGAAAGTGTTTTGGATGAAATAGCAAAATATCAAAAGGAAAAAAGGATCGATCCCACAATTCTAGAAGTAAAAGATCTAGCAGAATTGAAATGAGTTGAAGAATGAAGGGTCGAGTCATCGGCATACGAGTGGATAGGGTTAGATGTGCAGGTGAGAAGATCATTAATGAAAAGTAGGAATAAGTAGAAGATAAGACAGAACCCTGAGGAACACCACTATTGAATAAAAGGAAGAAGAAGTCGCCACGTCATCAACAGCCGATATTGAGTGATTTGAAAGAAAACTAGATATA
This sequence comes from Trachelipus rathkii, assembly GCA_015478945.1. Lineage (NCBI taxonomy): Eukaryota > Metazoa > Arthropoda > Malacostraca > Isopoda > Trachelipodidae > Trachelipus > Trachelipus rathkii. The sequence goes on along the minus strand of JABUQX010146534.1, from coordinate 13,714 downwards.
TGTAAGCAAAGAGAAGGAGGAGACCCAAAGGAGGGGAGCTTGGAGAGCAGTGACGTGTGCCATACCCGGTCAAATGCTTTGAATATTTCAAGCGCCACCACGCAAGTCTCCCCGTAGTTCCTAAGGGCGGAAAACCATAAATCAGTAAGATAGGAAAGTATATCGTCAGCAGACCTCGAGCGTCGAAAAGCCGTACTTGCTAATCGGCGCGAGCGAGATTCCGAGACAGATCTAAGAAATGAGATGAGAAGGGTTTCAAAGACCTTAGATAGAATACACGTGAGAGCTATAGGACTATAGTTAGAAGGATCAGAGAGGCTTCCTTTTATCGGAATTGGTTGGACATCTGCGTGCTTCCAACACTGAGGGAAAATGTTAGTATTAAGACATAGAGAATATAGTTGAACGGGGGGCGGGGTCAGCACGGAAGCACATTCCCTTAAAATTCGGGGAGGATCGCCATCGGGACCACCCGCCTTCCTAACGTTCATAGATTTCAGGAGTCCATGCACCCGATGAAATGCAATCACAGGCAAAGGCATAGGACACCTGAGAGAAGAAGGAGGAGGAAGAGGAATGCCAGAATCGTCCAGGGTTGAGTTAAAGGAAAGAGATTGGCCTTTTCAGTAGGAGAATTAGCAACAGAACCATCAGATCGAATAAGAATAGCAAAGACAGATTTACAGAAGTTGTTAAAGATGTTTTTGGCAAGAGGCCAGAAAGATTTGTCAGTAGGAGAAACAAGGAGGTTAGCGTACTTTCGTTTGATGAAAGCCCGCTTTTCTCGTCGAAGAGTATCCCTACAACGATTTATAACTGAATGAAAATTAGCAAATGTCATAGGAGAACTGAACTCTTTTATCGTGTCATTGCTGCTGATTTCTCTTATATATATATATATATATATATATATATATATATATATATATATATATATATATATATATATATATATATATATATATATATATATATATATATATATATATATATATATAGAGAGAGAGAGAGAGAGAGAGAGAGAGAGAGAGAGAGAGAGAGAGAGAGAGAGAGAGAGAGAGAGAGAGAGAGATATATGAGTCTCAATTTCAAGGGTTCTATATATATATATATATATATATATATATATATATATATATATATTATATATATATATATATATATATATATACATGTATATATATATATATATATATATATATATATATATATATATATATATATATATATATATATATATATATATATATATATACAGGGCCCTCTTAACCATTCATTCCGCCCTAGGCAAAAATTCACCTAAAGTATATATAAAATTATATATATATATATTATTATATATATATATATACATATATACATATTAATATTACTAGAGTTAGTAATATCTATATACATTATTTATATATATATAAATATATTATGTATACATATATATATATAAATTATATTTTTAATATAGGTATATTTATTGTTATATTATGAAGAGTTGTTATATTATGTTAATGTACATATATACAATATATATATATTATTATTATATACATATATATATATATATACATATATATATAGCATATTAGTTGGTTATTATTATTGGCTACATATTATATATATAATGTCATTGTCTCGTCAGTGTTCTAAGCCACCTATCGCCCCTCATTCTGCCAACCCAGGCACGGCCTGGGGCTTTGCCCAGCGGTTAAGAGGGCTCTGTATATATATGGTTGGTTAGTATATATATATATATATATATATATATATATATATATATATATATTATATATATATATATATATAATATATATATGTTATATATATATATATACTATATATATATATTATATTATTATATATATATATTTCATATATATATATATTATTAATATATTAGCAGTTAGTTATATATATATATATATACAAGGTTACTATATATATATATATTATGTTAAGCAGCATATATGGTATATATATATTGGTTATTGGCTAAGGTTGTTGCTAGTATATATATATATATATATATACTATTGGTTGTTGTTATATATATATATATATATATATATATATATATATATATATATATATATATATATATATATATATATATATATATATATATATATAAGTGCTAAAATAATTAGAACGATCCTAAACATTTTAAATTTATTTAAACCGACTAGTTTCGGGTTATTACAAAACACCCATTTTCAAGGCTGAATGCATAATGATATAAACAAAATAAAACAGTTAAAATGATCATAAAATAATAATAGAAGTGCTGCTTCACTTTTTGGTAAAAAATAAAAAATTAACTAAATAGTTAGAAGAGTCAACCAAAAAATAGAAATTCAACTTCACTTAAGGATGTTTAAGTTATTAAATTGTAGATTTTCATTTAGGGAGGGCTTCATGTTCCAAATATATAAAGATTCCAAAACTTCCAAATCTTCAGCATTTCCGTGGTCTAAAATTTTGAAATTTTGATCCGATATATGATGATTAAACCTGGAAGAATGATTATAAATGGCCGAATAGGGTGGATGATGGAGATCCTCTAAAGTTCTACTTGAGATACCCTTGTGTTCAGCAATTCGTGTGGAGAGACATCTAATGGTCTTTCCTATGTAGAAAGCATCACAGCTATCACATTTATATAAATAAACAATTGAAGAACACAAAGATAACGGCAGATTTTCTTTAACTTTAAAGAATTTACCAATCCTATTATCATTTATGAAAATTAATTTAAACTTAAATTGTGGGAAAGATGTATTCCATAAATTAGTTATTTTTCTATTAATTTCGTAACTAATTCTTCCTAAAAACGGTAATTTCATATAAAGAATCTTTTTATTAGCAGAATATATAGGTGGAGAAGGTTGAATTTTCATCGTTAGTAGTTTTTTAAATAATTTGTCAATTAAAAAAGTTGGGAAATCATTTTTCAAAAATAAGTTTCTTAAATGGTCAAGTTCATTGCCAAGATTTAAGTATGATGAAGAAATTTTGTATCCTCTATCAAACAACGTTTTAATCAAATTTACTTTAAACATGAATGGGATAAATGTTAAATTTTTTTATTAATCCAGAATAAAATATTTTGATAAGTTGTAATTCAATGTACCTATAGCTGATAAAATAGGACGGATAGGGCAATCTGGTTTATGTATTTTGGTTAAACCATATAATATACCAGGTTTGGCCCCTGAAGAAAAAAGAGAGTTGTAAGTTGAATCACTAATCATATTGTTTTTTTTTAATTTTCTCAACAATCTATTAAGTTTGTCCTCAATTGAGATTATATTCTTATAACAGCTACCTTCTATGATTTTAAATTTTGAAGAGTCTGAAAGAATTGCCAAAACTTTGTTAACATAATCAGTCTTATTAAGAATAACAATGCCTACTCCTTTATCAGGCTTTGTAATAATTAAGTTTTTATTATTTGAAAGTTCTTTCAAATTATCAAAGTCTGTTTTAGATAGAACACTCTTTAATTTTTTAGGGTTAAACTTCCGAAATGAATCAAAGGCAAGATTTTTGATATTAAGAAACAATCAAACTTATTATGCTATTATACTGTTACTACAGATATATTGCTATTGGTACTGTTAATATGCTGCTATATACATATATATAAATATATATTATATATATTATGTAATGTACAAAATTGTATACTGATTTATATATATATGTTACATATTATCGCTG
>JABUQX010146533.1:0-10000 GCA_015478945.1 Trachelipus rathkii | reverse complement strand
TTGGGGTTATCTTTTCGACTTGTGTTCTTTTACCTAACTTATGTTTCCGGTGTATGTTGCGCTCCCCACCCTCAATCCGTCGGGATCCATGAAAGAATGAAAATATATATATATATATATATATATATATATATATATATATATATATATATATATATATATATATATATATATATATATATATATATATATATATATATATATATATATATATGAGTGAAAGAGAAGAATATTTTAAATTTGTTCTATTTCTTTTACTTAATTTTCAGAAATTTTAAATAATTTTATAAGTAAAAATTTTTATCAATAAAAATGGGAAAATTTGAACAACTTCCTACTGAATTATTGTTGAAAATTTTCGATGACAAATCTGTATCAGACGAATGTTTAATTTCCGTATCAAAAGTGTGTCGAAGATTTGAAGAAATCTGCGAATCTGAGGAGCTATGGAAAGTCAAATTTCAACGAAGGTAAGTTTCTAAAATTTTCTTGATAAAAATTATTCGAAGTAGAGTTTGTGACTTGTGTAACCAGAAATGTGAAATTAAAAATGGAGTTTGGAATCGCAGATTCTGTCAAATTTGTTTGATTCGAATGAGAATCGGAGTCGGGTTTAAAAGTCTCCCCAGAACAAGAATCGGGATTGAAGCTGGGTTTGAAAAAATCTTGCTTATTATACGTAGAAGAATGAGATCCGACCGAATTAGCAAGATTTTCAATAGTTGGTGTCAGAAGCGGTGTAATATTTTGTAATTGATTTCACAGTCATTATCATAAGTACGTGAACTTCAAATTATGTACACAACACTGAATGGTTGGGGTCTCATACTGATTTAGGTGGGGATGAGTCGAATCATTCATTCTCAACGACGCACCACTAAAGAACCCACACACATTCCGGATCGTCCCAACCACTTGAACATGGACCAATGTTTCACCACATTCTCTCTATAAATACACAATCTTCGCTCCTATTGGTAAATCTGACCACAACCTTATATCTCTTAATTTAAATACTTTCTCTCCAACAGCTCCATCCTGCCCTACTCGTTTTTCTGTCACTTGATCGGGCCGACGTTTGCCAACTATAATTGAGACTGCTTTTGACTCTGGTGAGCTTCAGTTTCTTCGCCGGAGCTGTAATCGTTGATGGAATGAGCAGGTTCATTTCTTCTTCGACTAAATCTTTCTCTCCTCATAATCCATGGTTCGTTCGATCGTGCTTGGTTCTCTGGCCATTCAGGCTAGAGTGCGTATCGGGAGTGGAACAATTCAAGTTTTCCTATCACTCTTTGCTAATTTTCATAGTCACTAGAAAATCGTTGCAGGGATATTTCGACGAGCAAAGCGAGCTTATCAAACGAAAGTGTACAACGTTCTCCTGCTCAGCAAAGCGGCCGTCAAAAACATTCTAACAACTTCTGCAAATTTGCCTTCTCCTCTCTATTCGATCTACTGGTTCTGATGCTAATTCCAACTGAAAGGCCAATCTCTTCTCTTTGGTCTCCTATTTTCCTCTAAACCCTGGACGATTCTTGCATTCCTCTTCTCCTCCCTCTCCTGTTGTCCTCTATGCCTTTGCCTGTGATTATATTTGATCGGGTGCATGGACTCTGAAATCTATGAACGTTAGGGAGCAGAAGGCACCTGACATTCCCAGTTTATACGCCCGTGCTGACCACTCTTCCTCAACCAATCGCAGTACAGCCTCTGTATCTAAACCTAACATCTTTCTTCCCTCAGTGTTAGAAGCAAAATGCAAGGTCCAGCACTGAGTCCCGAAAAAAGTAGCCGCTCTGATCCTTCTCGTAAAAGACATCATCTCGATCGCCAGTATGGCTTTCAGCGCTCGAGGTCTACTGGCGATATACTTTCCTTATCTTAATGATTTGTTTTCCGCCCTTAGAACTACGTGGGGAGCATTTGCGTGGTGGCGCTTGGACATACAGCATTTGACCGGGTATACGCGCTGCTCAAGCTCACTTTGCTTCCTCCCGCCTTTGCTTACTTATGTCTAATTTTCTTTTTAAATCGCTCAATGTCGGCTGCTGTTGATGGGGCGACTTCTTCTTTTCTCTGTTGTGGTGTTCCTCAGGGTTCTGTCTTATCTACTTTTATTCTTACTTTTCATTAATGATCTTCTCACCTGGCACACGCCCAACCCCATCCATCTCCCTGTATGCCGATGGACCTGACCCCTTATTCTCTCTTCTCAACTCATTTTTCAATTTCTGCTCCCTCCTTCTAGAATTGCCTCCTCTGTCTTAATCTTTTCCGATTCTATGGTAAGATCGATGCAGTGATTTCCGGTAAGTCGTCTCAACTTTGTGAAATTTAAAAAACTCAACTTCTACAAATCTCCTCTCTAAAATGCCTACTCTTTCGACGGTCCTCTCGTCTCTCCTGTTGACAATATAAACATTGGTCTTAACATAAACAAAAAATGTCTTGGAAACCTCACATCACAATGGCTGCTAGGGCGACCCTCAAAGAAACTGGGGGTTCTGTTTAGACTGTGAGACTTTTTTTTCCTCTTCTCAGTTACCCCAGGGGCCTTATCCGCCCTTGTATGGAGTACTGTTCTCATATTGGGCCACCTGGTTTCACGCAGCCCTGATCTAAAGTGCCAAAAGATCTATGTAACTGTCCTGGCATCGATCTTCCTACTGCAGCCCCCTGCCCAAGTATGCTGAAAGCCTCTATCTCTTTCTATAGGTCACTGGCAGGTGCTTCGAGGGAATCATTACCACTACAATCCCACATTGTATCTGCAAAGCACAGCAGTGGTTGCGTGCCTGCGCATGAGTTTTTGTGTGGATATTGGCAACTCCAGGATAGTTCGCTGTGGCGCCTCCTCCCAAGCCTCACTTCTGTTCTTTGAATTCTCTTCCATCTTCTGTGTTTCCTGCTGAATTTAATCTCCCGCACTTCAAAGCCTGCGTCTGTGCTCATCCTGCGTAATTTGCATTAGTTGTTAACTTCTGAGGCGTGTAACACCCCCTCCTTGAATAGTTCTGCCCGTGAGCAGCGGTGACAACTGTAAAAAAAAAAAAAAAAAAATGCCTAATTTGGCTTATATTTAAATTCTGAATCTGGCTCACAATCCGACGCCACAACCAAACATCTTTTATCCTTTACTGTTGGGAAGATATTTATTCTCCATTTTAATTATGTAAAAATGAAATAAAATTTACTATTTAGTTTTTAAGTTTTCAGTTTAAATAACAATGGAATTTTAGGATATTAAGTGATTTTTTCTTCCAAATTTTTATTAAACTAATATATATATATATATATATATATATATATATATATATATATATATATATATATATATATATATATATATATATATATATATATATATATATATATAAAAATAGAGATATATGTTCATATATATACATATATATATATATATATATATATATATATATATATATATATATATATATATATATATATATATATATATATATATATATATATATATATATATATATATATATATATATATATATATATTTATTTATCACATAAACTTAAGATAAGTATGTTTGAAAAAATATGTGTTCCAGCGGTACTATATGGGTGTGAAACATGGGGGTTGAATGCCAGGTCCAAGAAGAAGCTGGAAGTGTTTGAGATGAAAGGGTTGAGAGCGGTATGTGGGGTTAGTAAAAGAGAGAGGATTAGGAATAGGGTGATAAGAGAGAGATGTGATTGGAAAAATGGTTTGGTGAGAAGAGCGGAGAAGGGAATGTTAAGATGGTTTGGACATCTGGAGAGAATGGAGGAACAGAGGGTGGTTAGGAGAGTTTGGGAGGCGGAGGGGATAGGAAGGAGAGGAAGGGGGAGACCAAGAAGAAGGTGGATGGATGGAATAAAGGAAATGCTGGAAGAGAGAGGGATGAGGGTGGAGGAAGGTAGGGTGTTGGCGAGAGATAGAATGGAATGGAGGAGGTGGGTGAGGGCGAGATGAAGGAAAATATGAATTAGGGAAGCTGCACGTACCACTACCCCGCTTAAGCGGGAATAAGTGTTTGTATAATAATAATAATATATATATATATATATATATATATATATATATATATATATAGATATATATATATATATATATATATATATATATATATAAATATATATATATATATATATATATATATATATATATATATATATATATATATATATATATATATATATATATATATATATATATATATATATATATATATATATATATATATATATATATATATATATATATATATATATATATATACAGGGTGTTTAGTAAACATACGGCAAAAATTCAAGAGGCTATTCCCTGGAGTATTCTAAGGATATTTTGTCCTTTGATGATTTTTGAAAACACGCTTTGTTCTTTTTCGGAGATCAAGAAATAGGTAACAAAGTTACACAATAACAAAGATGATTACTTTCAAACCTTACATGTAAACTTCTTCTTAATCTTACAAGAACTGTTGAAAATGACTACCTGCAGCTAGGATGCACGAATTCAAATTTCTCCTCATTGACTGTCGAACTCTTTCAAAAACACCAGGGTCATTTCTAATTGAGTTACACCCACCAATTATCCGATTTCGCAAGTCATCCTCAGTTTTCACTGGAGTATTGTAAACCAATGACCTTAGATGGCTCCATAGGAAATAATCCAGGGGTTTAGGTACGGGGATTGAGCAGGCCATGGGTGAGGTCCACCTCAACCAATCCAGCGATCTCCGTATGTTAGCGTTAGAAATCTACGAGCAAGCACATGAAAATGCGCTGGTGCACCATCGTGCAGAAACCACATTGCATTTCTTGTTGCCAATGGTACATCATCCAGAAACTGAGGTAGCGTGTGTTCCAGAAAGTTGTTATGCATCTCTCCGGTAAGTCTTTCGGGTAAAAATACCTGTCCAATTAGTGAGTCACCCACAATTGCAGCCCAAACGTTCAACGAGAACTGATGTTGAAAATGATCTTCAAGTACCTCACGTGGATTTTCCTCAGCCCACATTTGGTTATTGTGAAAATTCCTTATTGCATTTCTTGAGAAGTTAGCTTCATCGGTAAAAAGAATCAGCGTCAGTAGTTGAGGGGTTTGAACCAATATGTGCAAAAGCCATTGGCAGAATGCAATATGTGGAGGAAAATCAGCAGGAAGAAGTGCCTGAACGACCCTGGTGTTTTTGAAAGAGTTCGGCAGTCAAAGAGGAGAAGATTGGATTCGTGCATCCTAGCTGCAGGTAGTCATTTTCAACAGTTCTTGTAGATTAAAAAAGTTTACATGTAATGTTTAGTAATAAATGTATGTTATTGTCGTGACTTTTGTTCCCCTGTATCTCCGAAACAAAGCATGTTTTCAAAAATCATCAAAGGACAAAATATCCTTAGAATACTCCAGGGAATAACCTCTTGAAAATTTGCCGTATGTTTGCTAAACACCCTGTATATATATATATATATATATATATATATATATATATATATTATATATATATGGTATATTTTTATTATATATATATATATATATATATATATATATATATATATATATATAATATATATATATATATATATATATATATATATATATATATATATATATATATATATATATATATATATATATATATATATATATATATATATTTATATATATATATATATATATATATATATATATATATATATATATATATATATTTATTATGTATATATATATATATATATATATATATATATATATATATAAATATATATATATATATATATATATATATATATATATATATATATATATATATATATATATATATATATATATATATATATATGATTCAATTGTAGGTGGCCATCGATATGGGCTAAAATAATTTTGGAACGTATAAAAACTTCGATTCAATGAATTGGAAAAAGAATGAAAACGCCGTTTGATTACCAATAAACTTGAAGAAATATTGAGGTCATTAAGTTATCATTTATTCAAATACAAAAACATCACTGCACCAATTTTAGCTTTAATTTTTGAATTACTTCAAGTTGGAGAGTTTGCTGGTTTCATTATTTTAAGTTATGTTCGTGGGATAGTGCATACTGAAAGGTAATATATATATATATATATATATATATAGAGTTATAATATATATATATATATATATATATATATATATATATATATATATATATATATATATATATATATATATATATATATATATATATATATATATATTATTTTTATATTTTTATTTTTATTTTTAATTTTATTTTTGAATTCATGTACAGGACTCACCATGACCCACAAGGAAGCGGCCACGATAGGTTGGAAGTTCAACTCCATGGGTGGGTCCTAGCTCAATGTTTTTAATATATGTCTAAGAGAAATATTTAAATATCATAACCAGTCCCACAACGATGCCCCCTCTCAAAACTAAGTCATTTACTCCTATTATACATCAAACTTCTCGCTTGTGCTAAATTAACATTTTTTTCCTTCAGACACTTTTTAAATTACTCAATCTACTTTTCCTTTGGTCCCCGAGTCTACACACCCACCTCCAAACACCACCTTAACCAACCGACTACATATATCTTTCCATTTGAACAAGCCATCTTAATACAACCTCATTTATTCTCTCATTCACGCCTTTCTTCACATTACACAGCTTTCTAGCACGTTCTAACATTCCTCCATTTTATCAATTCTTCTCACACCTAATATCCCCTAAGATTATCCTTCTGAATAGACTCCACCTTAGCTCTTCTATTCCTCTTATTCTACACCATAGTTTTGCTACTATAATTTATAACCGGTAATAACAAACCCTCATGCAGGACCCTACCAAAATCAAAACAGTCCCTTTGTATTCACCAAAGATTTAATTGCACATGATTCCTTCCTAACCCTTCCACTCACAATTTTCCTACTAGACTGCATCTTCCGTTCCTTTTCCATTCAACCTAAATATTTCAGCTCAAATACTTGTTTCAGTTGCCTTCTATTCAACATGATTTCACACCGCTGACGCTTCTTGCCTACCACCATTATACTTTACTCTTATCTACATATATCTGCAAACCCCACTCCTTTAGACACCCTCCCAAACTTTTCTACCAAATTCCTCAAACTTCTTCAAATTCACCAAACGATAGCACGAAAATCATCAGTGTATAATAAGCAGGGCACCCTCCACTGTCTTTCATTCCCCATCAATCTAGCATCTTCAACGACCACCCAAACCTTTAATTCTTTCATTCATTTACAGATTAAATAGCCCTATAGACATAACACACCAATGCCTCACTCCACTTTTAATATTAAATCATTCACTCTCCACTCCATTTATTCCTGCACATGTTTCACTATCAACATACATACTTTTGTTTCCATTCAGAAGCCTACAAGCCACATAATGTGTCATTAACAGCTGACACAGAGCTTCCATATAAGTCCTGTCATATGCTGCTGCAAATTTATAAAACCTAAATACAGTTTGTTCTTACCTCTCATTTTCTTATTTATTTGCTACAATGTACAAATTTGATCTACACATCCTCTACCATTTCAAAATGCATCTTGTTCTTCAATAACTAGCCCCTCAGTCAATCAACGCCCCTTTTTCAAACAACAGCAGCATATATCTTCCCTACAACCCAAAATAAACTAATTCCCATATAGTTTCTACAGTTTAGCTTATCACCTTTACACTATTCAAGGATACTATCACTGCTCTCTTCCAATCCTTCAGAAATACAATATCCAAAACGCTTTGTTACACAACTTCCATTTCTGGTCAATCACAAACTCACCTCTATTCTTGATCTTTTCACCAGTAATTCCATCTATATTTACAGATTTATGATTTTCAGCTTTCTCACTCTGCCTGTTATCTTCTCCCTACTAACTACCTCATCCCCAAAATACCTACTTCTTTTAACTCCGTCAAAACCACACACCTTCACTATCACCTCATTTTCGTTGCCAATACTATACAGGTTTGAAAACTGCTCATTTATCACTTTTTTTCTCCTACGCATACAACTTTTTGTTTCCTCCTTTCCTCCTTTCCTCCTTTCCTCCTTTCCTCCTTTCCTCCTTTCCTCCTTTCCTCCTTTCCTCCTTTCCTTCTTTCCTCCTTTCCTCCTTTCCTCCTTTCCTCCTTTCCTCCTTTCCTCCTTTCCTCCTTTCCTCCTTTCCTCCTCTCCTTTCCTCCTTTCCTCCTTTCCTCCTTTCTCCTTTCCTCCTTTCCTCCTTTCCTCCTTTCCTCCTCCTCCTTTCCTCCTTTCCTCCCAATATATTTCGGTACACCTTTCTTTCGAAATCTCATTATTAGTGTTTAGTACATTCAACCACGACTCCATTTTACTTTTTACTTCTTGCATCACCTCTTCATTCCATCATTCACTACTGACATTGTTACATCCTATTTTGCCACACACTTTTTCTTGCGGATCCATTTAACAAACTTATTTGATTATTTAGATTTGCTTAGTTTCGTCTTGTTCACACTCATCTGACTGATTTACAAGCGCTCTTACATCATTTTCCTTATAGCTCTGTTTCATTTAACTGTTCCCTGTTATTTCTCCCCCCTCTTCCTTTTCTTCTTTCCATTCCATTCATGCCCCCACTCGCTTAATTATACACAAAACATCCTAATGATCTGATATTCCCATCCCCATCCCCATCCCCATCACCATCCCCATCCCCATCCCCATCCCACTCATTCATTAGGAATCCATCACATACTTCCAACTTCTCCTTCACCAATAAAAAATTAATCATACTCTTCACTTCAACACCATCTCTACCTACACTAACGCTCGTATACTTTTGGATAGTCTTGTGCTAAAAAAATTAACTATTTACACACCTCTCTCTTGACAGAACGTAATCACAATCCTACAACTTTCATTTTCTTCCTCAACCACAAAGGCACCCTTTTTATCCTACCCCTGTCCAACCATTCAAGTATCCCAACACAATTATTTTGAGGCTCTCACTCACCCAGTCAAACTTAAATTTAACATTAGTATTCTAGCACTCACACAAAATATATATATATATATATATATATATATATATATATATATATATATATATATATATATATATATATATATATATATATATATATACTTCTATATATATATATATATATATATATATATATATATATATATATATATATATATATATATATATATATATATATATATATATATATATATATATATATATATATATATATATATATATATAAAGTGATATATTTTGCGAGTAATATATATATATATTATTATATATATATATATATATATATATATATATATATATATATATATATACATATATATACATATATATATATATATATATATATATATATATATATATATATATATATATATATATATATATATAAAAATAGACCTATATATATATATATATATATATTAGATATAAGAATATATATATATATATATATATATATATATATATATATATATATATATATATATATATATATATATATATATATATATATATGCCCTATTATGTTTACCGCCCGTCAATTTTGGATATTTTTGATATATTGTTAGTATATGATACTAAATAAATGAATTTATTGAACCAACAGGATCAAAAGTTTTAAATATTAAAGATTCAAAAAATTTAGTTAATAGAAGTGTGCTTAATAAGCATCGTGTTTCTTCACATTATAAAATTAGACCATAGAGGAAAAATGAAGGAGAACCTGGCAGATGCTATTCTATTTTTAAGAACTAATCATTCAATGAGTAGATGATATTAGATGTAAGTTCATGTAACTAAGTAATGTAGTAGTTTATATATATATATATATAAAAATATAAATATATATATATATATATATATATATATATATATATATATATATATATATATATATATATATATATATATATATATATATATATATATATATATGACAACCATGTAACA
>JABUQX010146532.1:20000-30000 GCA_015478945.1 Trachelipus rathkii | reverse complement strand
GATTCGAGCTGGGATTCCACCACAGCCACTTAAAAACGTTAAAACAAAGCTGATTAGACTGATGGATGAAGGATCTGAAGCATCAAAGCATGGTATTAGTGCGGAGAAAGGCAAGTAGTTTTTGGACAGTTTGAATGAATTATTTGACATTGCTGCATGTCAATACAATAAAAATTCAAATTTGCTTGCATGTAACTGTGCCAAAGAACTGAAAATTCCAGCTCGAGAAAGAGACTTTTTAGTTGACCAAAGAATAGTTCGCAGAATGCAAATTGGCAGAGTTGACAAAACTGTAACTGAAATGATGAACAGGAGTTCTGCAAGAAAGTTTTGTATGGAAGAAAGATTTGCAGATAAGAAGAAAAGAAGAATCGTGCTGTCCACAGACACTACTGCCATTGAAGATTTAGCTTCATCACCTGATCATGAGGGGACAGAAACAGGGCCCTCTTAACCATTCATTCCGCCCTAGGCAAAAAAAAGTTTACCTAAAGCATATGTAAATTATATATATATATATATATATCTATATATATATAATATATATATATATATATATATATATATATATATATATATATAAATATATATATATATATATATATATATATATATATATATATATATATATATATATATATATATATATATAACTAACTATATATATATATATATATATATATATATACATATATATATATATATATATATATATATATATATATATATATATATATATATATATATATATATATATATATATATATATATATAAATATATATATATATATATATATATATATATATATATATATATATATATATATATATATATATATATATATATATATATACTATATATATATATATATATATATATATATATGATTTTTCGTTTTTGCTGTCGTTGTCTGCTGTGTACTTTAGCTAGATTGCCCTCATATTCCACACCTAGGCATTTATCTGGATTTGCCTAGCGGTTAAGAGGGCCCGAGGGGACAGAAAGTATACCTGACGATGATTTCGTTACTCTTGCAATTCGTCGGAACACAACACAAATCCCTACCGTTGCACTAGAGGCAGAGAGGTATGGAGTGTTCAACAGAGCAGCAGCAGCTATAGGTACAGCGGCACTAGTTGACTATGGTGTTGTCAGTGCAGATGACAAGACCAATGTTATAGATTGTAAGAAAATCTGGAGAGCACGAGAAAAGCTAAGAAAAGGCCTGACGAAAACAACACAGGAAGAAGAATTGGGAATAGTTGCAGTGTTTTTTGATGGCAGGAAAAGCAACACCTTGATCAAGGAAAAGAAATGCAGATTGTGGTACAGCAGTAAATATGTAGAAGATCACTATGTTGTGGTTGGTGAACCTGGAGCTGTCTACCTTCAACACATTGCTGTGGACAGAGGGACAGGTGAGGCTATTGCAGATGGGTTGCATGGAGCATTATAAGACATGGGAATTGTTGACAGCATCATTGCAGTTGGAGCTGACAGCATACCTGTCAACACCGGACTTAAAGGTGGAGCAATTCATCTCTTAGAGCAGCAGCTAGATAGACCTCTGCAGTGGTTCATTTGAAGTCTGCAATTGAATGAACTTCCCCTGCGCCATCTGTGTAAAGAAATCATAGGTCTCCAGTGAAAGTTCCACTCAGTGTAAGGGACCTGTTGGCAAAGCCCTAACTGCATGTGTGACCCTTCCACTTTCAGTCTCCCAAAACGTCTCAAAAGGCGAGCCACTTCCTGATGTTGACATAGACGATATTAGTGGAGATCAGGGATACCTCTACAAAATTGTAAGAGCTATAAGAAATGTTGTTATTACTGAGGATCTAATGCATGAAAAACCTGGAATTATGTCATGGGCAGGGTGGGTTACTACTGCCAGTAGAATTTGTCGCCTCTACCTAGCAACAGAATTGTAGTCATTGGCGAAGTTTGTTGTGGTTTGGTATGCACCAACGTAGTTTCAAATAAAATGCAGATCCAGATGCAATGATGGTCCAAAGCATTTGCTGCAACAGATCAAAATCCAAAGACAGTTGTCACCAGATACTGCCAGTATAACATTGCCTGTCATCAAAAGAAACGGTTACTGGGTTCAACAAGAAAATATGCTACTGACAATGTTAGCAGACGATAATGAAGAAAACAGAAAGGATGCTACCGATACAAGTAATGCAATGCGGCAACAACCAGGTCCAAGTCAAAATTATATAAGAGTATTTCGTCCACCTACTGCCTCCTATATCAGTGGAGGTTTGAGCCATCTATGACACGAAAACTGTCTGATAGAGAGCTTAATAACTTTATGCAACATCCTTATCGTATCACCATACCGTGCCACTCACAGGGAGTGGAAAGATGTGTAAAACTGGTGACTGAGGCATCTGGCATGGTACGTAAAGCTGATGCAAGAGATGCATACATTCATGCAGTATTAAAATCATAGCAATTTATGCGATTATATGAATCAAAACAGGACTTCAGCACCAACATTAGACTAAAGGCGATTGAACAATATGCTTGTAATTTTTGTGGTATATTGTTTGAAAATTTACTGTAAATAACTAGTAAGATATTTCGTTTCATTGACAGATTTTCGTTAACCTTAAGGTAAAAAAGGGAAAACTTCCTTGACAGATACAACATTTTCGATCACATTTTTCAAAAGAGCACGTATGAGGGAACAAAAACTCAAATGTGCATCTTTAATTTCAAACATTAGCACATTTACAAAAACAAATATATATATATATATATATATATATATATATATATATATATATATATATATATATATATATATATATATATATATATATATATATATATATATATATATATATATATTTAACATATATATATATATATATATATGTTATATTTTTATATAATAATAATATAAAATACATATATCGGAATAAATTATGGAAATTTAATATATATATATATATATATATATATATATATATATATATATATATATATATATATATATTTATATATATATATATAATTTATAACAGATACCTTTAAAACTATTGGTAGCTAACTTACTAGCTTCCCAGAGCCTCAGATTATGATGATGACAATGTTCGAAGTTTAAATAATATAAATTTAAATATATTACTTAATTACTTTACTTAAGATAGTCCTGTTATGTCATTACTATCAATAACCAAAAAACAGTAGTAATACCATTTATCTTTACAAGTTTCACCAATTAGGAAATGACATTCATTCAGCAGTGGAAATTGGACAATGTCTGTTACCAAATTATGTTTAATTTGTAAATTTTATACCTATTTAATAATTTATTTGTCAGATAATATACTGAAATGACATTTCAAAAAACATTCAATTATTGATACTTTTATTTTTTCATCAAAAATATCTGACAAATAATTGATTATACAGGTATGAAACCTAAATTAAACATGTGGTAACAGTATTGTCATTCCCACTGCTGAAATGGTGAGAATGGCTATTACCTCTTTGGATATTGATAGTATAACATAACAGGGCTATCTAAGTAATTAAGTAATATATTTAAATTTATATTATTTAAACTTCGAACATTGTCATCATCATAATCTGAGGCTCTGGGAAGCTAGTAAGTTAGCTACCAATAGTTAAGTAGTTGTTACCTAGAAACTAGGCAGGCTTGCACTGGATACCTCCCCAAGGAGCTGCCCACCAACCCACCAGGTCTGGGTTTTTATGGTAAAACCCGGGTAAAATTGGGAGATTTTGAAAAAAAAATTATATGTGTATATAGTCATTTTATTTAAAAAGAATGTTTAAGGCACAGTAGAAAATTCAGAGATTTTTTTAATATATATATATATATATATATATATATATATATATATATATATATATATATATATATATATATATATATATATATATATATATATATATATATATATATTTATATAGCGTCGGGAGGGTGAATAAGAACTAAATAAATAAAGAAAAAAATAAATAAATAAATAAATTTTTGCTCATTCAATAGCCATGCGGTAGTACTACAAGTTTTATTTAGATTATCTTTAATTTTAGAGAGTTTTTATATTTTTAAAAAATTATAATGTATTAGGGGAGGAAATTTTCTTAAATAGAATTTCACTTTTGAAAAATGTGTTTTTCTTAACTATGTAAATTTGTGGATGGATTTTAATTATTTTTTCAGTGTATACAGTTGAGTATGTTAGCTTTAAACTGACAAAGTAAATCTTTGTTTCAAACAGTACATAGTGGTTAAATCACCGGGCCTAACTTGTCCCTATTCACCCCCACATAAAAATCATGATGGGGTGAATAGGGACACCATTGTTATTCTTATTTTATGTATTATTATTTATTATTGATATTTTTATTACATATAGCTAATTTTAATATAATAAACAGTTACCTATATTAAGGAAAAATTAAAATAAAAAAGAAATTTATACGCAAAATATGAATTCCAAGAAGTATCCTATTCACCACCCGAATGGGGTGAATAGGGACACTACATTTTGATTCTAATTTTATGTATTATTTTTGACGTTTTTAATGCTTATATCTATTTTTAATATAATAAACAATTACCTATTTTAAGTAAAAATTAAAATAAAAAATTAAATTTATACACAAATATGAATTCCTTGAGATGTCCCTATTCACACCCATATGGTGTCCGTATTTACCCCTTCAAAGAAAGTTCTAATGAGCTTCATTTGAAATTTAATTTAACCATTATTATTAGAATTACATTACTATTTATTTGTATGCTTATGACTTACTATAGGCCCATAATTTTCAGAAAAAAAATTTCCAAAAAGTGTATTAGGGTAATAACACTATATATATATATATATATATATATATATATATATATATATATATATATATATATACTGTCTCTATATATACCCCCCCCCTATATATATATATATATATATATACATATATATAAATAAATATTAACAATAATAATTATATATATATATATATATATATATATATATATATATATATATATATATGGCCAGCCTCCCGAAAGCATCATGCATGTAACTAAAAAACTATAACAGCTACAGGAAAATAAATAACATTTTTGATTTCGGCAAGCAATTTCATAAAAAGCGTAAAAAACAAAGACATTATATATATACACAGGTAAGATCCGCAATACGTTCTTTGTCCCATGGTTTTGGAATACCTGTTCCTTCTGCTCCAGCAAACTAAGTTGATGTTTGGGATGATCAGGAAATTGAGAGTAAATCTTGTGATAATAATAATGACCAAGATGATGTTTATAATCCCGGTTGTGAAGAATCGCATGTTTTCACACAGTCCGAATTGAATGATTTGGTGAGAGATTTAGGGCCTCTCTAAAGGTTCAGCAGAATTTTTAGGCTCACGGTTGAATGAAAATCATCTGTTTGCCAAATGAATGTCATTTTCATGGTTTAGAGATAAAGAGTAAGGATTTTAACAGTTTTGCAAAGAGACGATCAAGTGTACTGCTCTGATGTTCCTGGACTCACGAATGTTTCAAGATTGACTACAATACAAGCGACTGGCGACTCTTTATCGACTCACCGAAAAGAAGTCTCAAAGCTGTACTTCTCTGTAACGGAAGTTGGTATGCTTCCTTACCTGTGGGACATTCTGTTCATTTGAAAGAGTGTTATGAAAATTTGGAGATGACCTAACAACGCATAAATAAAAAGACCATGATTGGACCATTTGTGGCGATTTAAAGGTACTCTCCATGTTACTAGGATAACAAAGTGAATACACAAAGCAGAAATATTTTCTATGCGAATGGGATAGCTGTGATAGGAATCGGCATTATATTAAAAAAGAATCACAAAATCACAAAATAACTAAATCCCCATAACCTGAGATAAAAAATGTGTAAAGAGATGTACATCTAAAAAACGTTTTACTTCCCCACACTTCAATAAAATTAGGATTCATGAAACAGTATGTGGAGGCACTACCAAAAGATGGAAAGTGTTTTAAATATCTTTGCACCAAGTTTGGTAATTTGTCAGAAGGCAAGCTAAAGGAAGGAGTATTTGTCGGTTCAGACATTAGAAAATTTATGAAAGTTGACGCATTTGAAACAAAGATGGGAAAAACAGTAAAACAAGCTTGGTGAGCATTCAAAGACGTGAAAAACTTCCTTGGAAACAAGAAAGACCCAAATTACATTAATAGTTTTGAAAATATATTAAAAATTATTAAAGACTTGGGTTGCAACATGAGAATTAAAGTTCATTTTTTACACTAACATCTGTATTACTTTCCAGACAATCTAGGAACTGTGAGTGAAGAACAGGGTGAACGATTTCACCAAGATATAAAAGAAATGGAAAGCCGATATTAGGGAAGATGGAATGTTAGCATGATAGCCGACTACTGCTGGATGTTAAAGAGGGACAATCTACATAAAGAGCACAAGCGGAAAAGTACCAAAATATCCATAGACGAAAACAGGAAACAATATTATGATGACAAACTGATTTTAAATGAAATTTGCATCTTTTGCCTTATTTTAGCTACACATTTTTTACTCTGCATTCCTATTTAAGTGTTAGAAATAAATTCTAATTATTAAATTTTTGTAATTTTGTGTTTGTTTTTCAAATTTCTTACCCCTATTTGTAAAATAACTTTACGTGATGAGAAAAAAACTGAGGTCATATTTGAAATCAGCACAACAAATCCAATATAATGAACATCTAAAAGTGAAAACAATCTTTCAAAAGTTATATTCTGCAGGCCTGTGTAATTTGTTAAGAGCCTGACTTTTCATTCTTACCTGCAGGGCTGCGAAGCCGGAGCCACAAGGTTTTGGTTGGAGCCGGAGCCGTAAAGCCGGAGCCGATTTTTTTTGGAAGGTGGAGCCGGAGCATAAGTAGAATCACAAATATCCTTACCTTACAGAAAAGAAAATTCAAGCAGGGGATTTGACTGCAGAAAAATTTCATGCAGAATTGAAACATCTAATTAATGCTTTCGAAAATAAAGAAATGGATTTTAGAAAATAACACGAAATATTCCAATTTGTAGTTCAAAGAAGAATTATTTTGAAAGTCGGGAAGAAAGTAATTTATTTAACTTTTTTTTAAATTTTATTTTCTACAAAATCTTTTCTAAATTTTTAATGATAAGTCAAAATTAAGGTGCCACTAACAATCATTCTTTTTTATACACATAGGCGTAACTAGGGAAATTTTGTGGGGTGCCATGTCCCCCTTTATCTGAGAGTATATATATATATATATATATATATATATATATATACTATATATATCTCTAAGGAAAATATATATATATATATATATATATATATATATATATATATATATATATATATATATATATATATATGCTGCTGTGTTAATTAATGCTCTATATAAATTTACAGTTCACCACCACCACTCACAGGTTGGGCCCGCGCACTAGGAAGGGGCAAGAAAAATAAGACCAAGAACCACTAAGCCCCTAGCTTAACGCAAGTCTCTCAGGTGAACGTAGACGTGAGCCCTAAGAGGAAGATTAAATACAGTTGGAAAAACAGAAGAAGAAGGCAAGGAGTTCCTCAGAACAGAGTAGCTGGAAAGAAGAGGCACCACAACACAAGTCTGGGGTTTTCAGTACTCACACGCAATATTCGTGCGAGCAAGGCACTAGTGATACGAGGGGAGACACGCAAGAATTGGTGGAATGCGAAGGATAACTCCCGAAGCATTGCGGCTGTAGTACCTATAGAAAGAGATAGCTCGCCTACGTCACGTCGCAGAGGTAGAGGGAGTCAAGGGAGTTTGAAAGAAGGGGGACAGTTTATTAGTCTCTTAGCTTTAGATAACCCTATCCAATAATAATGGAACCACAGGCCCTCCCCAGATGCTGAGAACAGTACTCCATACAAGGAATAAGGCCCTTATAACTGGAGTAGCTGTTCAGAAATTCCGCAACCTGAACAGAACTCCCAGTTTCTTTGAGGCCACCTTAGCAACCATTGTAATATGAGGTTTCCAAGATAATTTGTTGTTTATGTTGAGACCAGAATGTTTATGTTATTCACAGGTGAGACATTCACAAAGCCGTCAGAAGAAATAGGAAAGTTGGGAGGAGTCTTTGAGAGGGAGATGTAAAGTTGAGTTTTTAAAAAGAGTTGAATTTTACAAAGGTTGCGGCGACCGCTCCGGAAATTCCCTCCAGATCAGCGAGAATAGAATCCAGGAAAGTTGAAGACGAGAGGCAGCTCTAGATGCAAAAGAGAGGAGCAGATTTGAAATGAGTACCAGAAGAATGGAGAGTTGAGTCATCAGCATAAGAAGGTACAGAGTTAGAAGTACAGCTTAGGAGATCGTTTATGAAAAGTAGGAATAAAGTTGGAGATAAAACAGAACCTTGGGGAACCCCATAATTAACAGGAAAGGAGGAAGAGGACGCTCCATCAACGAGTGCTGATATAGAGCGATCTGAGAGAAAACTAGACAGGAGTAAGCAAAGAGAAGTAGAAACCCAAAGGAAGGGAGCTTAGAGAGCAGTGACGCACGTGCCATCCCGTTCAAAAGCTTTGGATATGTCAGCGCCACCACCAAGACTCCCCATAGCCCCTAAGGGCAGAAGACCATAAATCAGTTAGAAAGGAAAATATGTACCAGTTGACCTTGAGAGTCGAAAGCCATACTAATGATCTGAAAGAAGGGAATGAGACTCCAGATGATCCAGGAAATGAGAGTTAAGAAGAGTTTCAAAGATTTTAGATAGAATATATATGAGAGCTATAGGGCGATAGTTTGAAGTGGGGTTGGCCGAGCACCGAATTTTTGCGCACCATACCATACCGTCTCTTTAACAATGCTCACCGCACCATACCGAGAGCGAACCACAGCGCACCGCACCGCACCGCACCGCACCGCACCGCACCGCACCGCACCGATTTATATATATATATATATATATATATATATATATATATATATATATATATATATATATATATAAATAGTAATTTTTATATTTATTTATTTATATATATTTATATATATATATATATATATATATATATATATATATATATCTTCAACTATATATAACTAACTATATATATGTATATATAATATATATATATAATATATATATATATATATATATATATATATATATATATATATATATATATATATATATATATATACTGCTATATATATATATATATATATATATATATATATATATATATATATATATATATATATATATATATATATATATATATATATATATATATATATATATATATGGTACATGTGAGCTGGATGGCTCGCATTCTTGCGTAGTTTTTTTTATGCTGAAAAAGTTAAAAATTCCGTATAATTGACCAAAAATTGCTTTTGGTGTAAAGCTCAGTGTAATGGGGTGGTTCAGATTGAAAATAATTGTAATGTCAAAACTTACTCTTCCAGCAAATAGATAATTCCTTGGCCAGGCCACCGTGACAAGACAACCATCCAAAACACTTATTAAAATTCTCGACCTATATTATATTAGTATTCCAGCCTCCTGTTGGATAAGATATCGGCCTGTACAGTATTGCAGTGCAATCAATAAAACTCAAGACTTACCAACGTAACTCCCTGGAGACCTTTCAAGTAATATAACGGTGCGAACGGGTTCTTCTTTTTATATAAGAACCAACCAGTCATCAATACTCGTTATCAGTGAATTTAGTTACAGATATCATCAATGTTTTGATCGTAAAATATACGTCTGAAAGACCTACTAAAATAATTGATTGAATATTGAATAAATAAGTAAACAAATTACTATCGGAAACAAGAAGGAAAACCACTGGGATAAGTTTAAAAATACTTTAATAAAAAAAATGAAATATGTACTGCATTTTACACAAAGAGAAAAGTTTTATACATCCGTGAATATATAGCTAAATGTCCAGAGATATTTACTTATATACGC
>JABUQX010146532.1:5000-15000 GCA_015478945.1 Trachelipus rathkii | reverse complement strand
CGTTTATCTTCATTAAGCGCCCGTACCATTTCTTCATGGCAATCTCTGCGCTTCATCTTCTCTCCCTTTACTAAAGTCTTCTGGCACAACAATTCTACCGTTCTCTTTATTAGTTCTTTGAACTGTGTCCTTCTCTTATTTCCGTCTTCTGTCCATGAACGCACAAAATTCTTATCAGCCCAACAATACTGTTGAGAACACCTCGTTAACTTCTTACTGCGTTCAGGCATTCTATTGCAAGTTTTCTTTGTACACTCGTCTATTTCTTCCTCTCTCTGAGACATCGTTCTTTTCTTTTCAATGATAATTTCTCCGCATTCTTCTATAACCTTTTGAGCGGTTATATTCCTGAGAGGTATTACCTCTGGGTAACGCATAACGGCGTCATCTATCGTCAAGGCATGCTGTTCTTCAGATGATGGTGGCGTGATCGTTCTTCTTGAGCCGGTAACCACTCGCTGAAAAGGCTCTTCTATGATGGGTATGATAACACCATCTTTCTGCTTCTTCCTGAATGTTTCACGATCACTTCTGAGTTCCATAACTTCTCCATCGTGAGCTACTTCTTCTTCACCCACGGCTACTATCCCTTCTCCCATGGAACTTTGTGTGTGAGGTGCTGTGTCACCTCTCTGTGAATTACCATTTCTATCGTACTGTATGGTTCCTTGAACCTAAGTACACCATTCACAATTGATGTCCCCCGGACATCCGGTACTCCTGTACCTTCCTCAACATTCACTAGTAGTTTTATAGGGACTTTAATTACTTCTTCTTCTATAACTTCTTCATCCATCGATGAACTGTGGGACTTCGTTATCATACACAATGGTACTTCACTGGTTGGTCCGACATCTTTTCTGATGATGTCCAGAGATTGTGGTACTGACGGTTTCCCTCTAAAAATCTCATCTTTCTCCAGACTCGCCATTCCATAAGTATGATCAGTTTTAACTAGATTCTTCTTGTGAATCTTCCTCAGCATGCTCGGCGATGGGGAATAGCAATCCTTTTGGAACTTGCCCGTCCTTCTCAAGATGAGGACCTCGACACACAGTCGTCTCCCACGCGAGGTTCGGCTGATACGGGGGTAATGCACCTTTGACATTCCCAATAACTAAATCATAAACAACTTCCGGCAGCACTGCTGCGGTAGTCCTACCCACGTAGTAAGGGGTATCCACGTCAATAGTCGCGAGTGGAGCCTCTTTCACCGTTCCGTCCAACAACCTCATTGTCATGTTGTCCCCAACATAACATTCCTTCGGTACGTACTTTTCTCGTACGACCACGAAACTACAACCAGTATCTCGGAGTATCTTAACTCGATATCCATTCACCGTCCCATAAGTTATAGGTAGATGGCGTGACAATTTGTCATCTTCCACCTTCATTGTTTCAGTAAGGAGATTCGGCTCTTCTCCTGATCCATGCAGGACTTTTTCGCCGCTCTCGAAAACGCCGGACGCTGCCGTGTTTTTCTCCTTCCTCCTTCTGTTACTTCAAAATTGCTCTGTCCTCTACCTCACTGCTGTTGAAATATGGAGGGGCTCTGCAATCTCTGGCGAGATGCCCTCTCCTCGAACACTTGTAGCAAGTGACCACTGCCCTGGGCTCACTGCTACTGCGACGATGGTTTTGTCCGTCGCTATTTCCGCTACTGCTCTTATCTTTGCCAATTACTTCACGTGGTCATTACTACGATGTCACTTGAAATAACCACCGCCTCTCGATCTTAAAAATTATTGCTATTTTTATCATGATTATTTATCAAAAGACTTAGATCCAATACTGATAACTAAATTTAGCCCATAAAACTTCTAACCACAATGATTTCTTCTGGTACTTTCTTTTTCGTCTCCCTCAAATATGTTGCAAGTTCTTTAGGGACTGTGTTAAGATACTTGTCAACGGAGAAAAATTCTATTAAATCATCAGGGGTCATTTTTACATTAGCCGCGGCAATCCATTTTCTTAGGGCCTCAATAATTTTTTGAAGGTATACCCTGGGATTATCATCCTCAGTAGGATTCATACTTTTGTATCTGGCACCAAATCCACTTTCCGTGAGATCGTACCTTATCAGCAGGGCTCTCTTCAAGTTATCATAATTTTTCAACTCTTCAACAGTCAGATTGTTGAAAACTTTGACCGCTTTACTAGTAAGGAATGACCCTAAAACCAATGCTTGTTTCTCCTTAGGGATGTCATTCGCCACGGGTACTGCTAAATGTATATCTTCATAAGACTTTATCGTTAAGGAAAGCTTTAATTTGGTGGTTTATAGGGTGGAAAGCGTTGTTACTATTTCAGAGAGAACTTGTAGATAGTTATCATGCCGTGGTTGTGCTGGATGTTGTTCATCATCGCATCGTCTCCATCCAGTCCCCCCTGCTTCTCTTGCACCTTTTCTCTGCCTCTAACTTAACTCTTTGAGCCTCAGCTTCGACCTTAGCTTTTTCTACTCCAGCTTCAGCTTCAAGCTTAGCCTTTTCTCGTTCTTCGTTTCCGAGTTTGGCTTTCTTCCAGTCTCAAGATTAGCTTTCTCCCTTCGCCCCTTTTCAACTCGCCTTGCCTTTCATCTTCGCTAGCTTTCTCCTTCAGTCAAATTTAGCTTTCTCCTTTCGCTTCTAACGCTATTTTCTTTTCCTCCAATGCAGCAGCTATCTTCTGTTGCTCAATCTCTGCTTCTTTAGCTAACTTCTGTTGCTCAATGTCTGCTTGCTTAGCTAACTTCTGTTGCTCAATCGCAGCATCTTGAGCTAATCTCTCTTTTAATGCTACAGCAAGTTCTTTACCCGACAAACCTAATGATTTGCACATTTCCACAAATTCAGCATTAGTAGACATTGTTACAATGTTCTTTCTCAAAAATCAACTCTAAATTAAGCTACCTTTTTAACGCACGAATCACAATCACCTTTTTTTTTATGTTAAAATTCCCTGAAATTTGCTTCCACTTCGATACACGCATGAAAAACAAATTCTTCAACAAAACAGATTTTTATATATATGTTATATGCTATATATATATATATATATATAGTATAGTAGTTATATTATATATATATATATATATAGCAGCAAGTTACTATAAGGTTATATATATACAAGGTTGGTTGCTATTGGTTGTTGTTATATTATATGTTGTTATGCTATATATATATACATATTAATATAGATATCATATAAAAATATATATATATATATATATATATATATATATATATATATATATATATATATATATATATATATATATATATATACATAAATTTTAATAACTAGTAAAATTCATCAACCTGCAGAGAAACTAGTGCTTTTGCCCAGATCCCAAAACGAGTAAAAGTCAGGATTACGAAAATCACTATTTTCGCTTCACGCAACTTTGCAGAAATTTTACTTCATCTAAACAATATTTAGGTATATATATATATATATATATATAGCAGTAGAAGAAATATATATATATAGGTGTATATAAAGATAAAGATATAAGTTATATATATATATATATATAAATACATACATATATAATTATATATATATAGATCAATATATATATATATAAGATATATATATATATATATATATATATATGGTAAAGTTTATAGCAGTAGTATATATATATATATATATATATATATATATATATATATATATATATATATATATATATATATAAAAATATTAAATATAAAATATTAAAATTATATAAGTGTTTTCAGACTATAAGTATTGTTCTACTTACAAAGTACTACTTAAACAATACGCATAAAATCAAATATATGCAAACTTCAACAAAACGAATAGTACAATATATTAATATTGACAATTAACATGCAATATTAACATATATCCCAGATGTTAATATTGATGACAATACTTAAACAATAATTCTAGCACAGGTTTTAGCAAAAACAATTATAAACAGATAACTCTGTGCTTCAATATTCATAAAAAAAAAATACCAAAAATGAATTCAAAACACCGTAAGGCAATTCAGTGACAACGAATATAGACTGGATGGTTACAAAATAAATCCCAGGACAGGAACGCCCAATTAAATGTAATGGGGTGGTTCAGATAGAAAATAATTGTAATGTCAAAACTTACTCTTCCAGCAAATAAATAATTCCTTGGCCAGGCCCCCGTGACAAGACAACCATCCAAAACACTTATTAAAATTCTCGACCTATATTATATTAGTATTCCAACCTCCTGTTGGATAAGATATCGGCCTGTACAGTATTGCAATGCAATCAAAAACTCAAGACTTACCAACGTGACTCCCTGGAGATCTTCCAAGTAATATAACGGTACGAACGGGTTCTTTTTTTATATGAGAACCAACCAGTCATCAATACTCGTTATCAGTGAATTTACTTACGGTGACGATCAATGCTTTGATCATAAAATAAACGTCTTGAAGACCTATTATAATAATTAACTGAATATTCAATAAATAAGTAAACAAGAAGGAAAACCACTGTGATAATTTTAAAAATACTTTAATAAAAAAAAATGAAATATGTACTGCTTTTTACACAATGAGAAAAGTTTTATACATCCGTGAATATATAAATAAATGTCCAGAGATATTTACTTATATACGCATTGCATGTATAGAAACTGCAGTACCTGATGTTATTATATACTTTAAAATGCTGTTGCAATATATATATTAGTGAACATATATACAATTGTATAATAATTATATAATGGTTCAACATTATCCTTATTTATAGCAGTATAAAGAGTATAGTAGTAGCAGTTATATATATAAGAGTATATATATATATATATATATATATATATATATATATATGCGTATATATATATATATATAGTATATATATATATATATATATATATATATATATATACAATTATATATACAACCTCCTGTGGCAAACATATATTATATACTGACCATATATAGTATATATAAATATATAAACATATATGTGCAAAAATGTATATAAATAAATTAAAATATATTAATAAAAATATATAGACTGTAAGATATTGAAAATGAACTTTGTATTTAAGCCAAAAAATTATACAAAATAATATTTACTGAAGGCGTCTGTTTGTAAGTGTGAACAACAGCTGACTATCTTTCAACGGTACAAAGTTTGCGAGTAATTAAAAACTTTTATTGAAGGAACCAAGCTTTTGTTAAATAAACATTGACCTTATAAACGCTTTATATTTAATATAAAAAAAATAATAACTTTGAAATCTGTGAAAATTATTTATATTAAATAAAAGCTTACCTGCAGGCGACAAATGGCAACAATATCGGCTGCAATAACACCTTTACAAATGTGCAAACGTAGACTACGCACGTTGAAAATTTATGGACATAACAAATATTACTTACTCACTCTTTCATTGATAATTAACAAACCTGATTACATTAATCAATGAAATAAAATAGCAATATCACAACCTCGTAAATTTATAACACAATATTAACTTTAAAATAAATAAAAGATTTCACTTCACAATAAATCACAAAAAGAATGCACTCCTGCAGACGAAAAATAAATTACTAATGCATAAAATTGATCGAGCAATATACGAGACATGTAATTACCAACTTAACACATCTTTGACCAAAAGCAATAAAAGCGGAAAGGTTGGAAAAAATGCTCGTCCTCAGTTTTTATACCAGCTTGAGTAACATAGATTACGATCGTTAGCCAATTAGAGAAAAGTAGGTCGAATGATATATACATTAATTATAACAGTAAGAAAAATATATAGTCAGCATCTGAAGGGAAGGCGGGTTGGTAATCCTTAGAACTTTTTCATATTTACAAGAGAAATTACAATATTTCGTCCCATCAGAATAAAAAGACTAACTGTTATCGGAGTTTTAGAGCTTCACATTGTCTTAACAAAAATATTTCATTTATTTTAATTTTAAGAAATAAAATTATTTTATATCAATTTATATATATATATATATATATATATATATATATATATATCTTGTATATATATAGTAGTAGTATATATAGCAGTATATATATATATATATATATATATATATATATATAAGTAAGTACGTAAGTATATATATATATATATATATATATATATATAAACCTTAATATAAAACAATATATATATATATATATATATATATATATATATAGAGTTATATATATATATAGATATATATATATATATTATATATATATATATATATAGTATATATATATATATATATATATTTATATATATATATATATATTATATATATATATATATATATATATATATATATATATATATATATATATATATATATATATATATATATATATAAAACAACATATTTTTTTATGCATTAACGCATAATAATAATAATAATAATAATAATAATAATAATAATAATAATAATAATAATAATAATAATAATAATAATAATAATAATAATAATAATAATAATAATAATGGAGTAGTTATAGCAGTCACCAATGGCTTATTTACTTTAAGAGAAAAGCTCGTAAAACAAATTTACAATTGGCGCTTGCTATAATACTTCATGTATTCCTTTAATAATTATTATACTATATATATATATATATACATACTAGTTTGAATGGGCTATCGCGAGATATATATATATATATATATATATATATATATATATATATATATACTAGTTTGAATGGGCTATCGCGAGATACATGTTATGTAAAGGGGATGGGATCTATGCAAGAGCATTATGGGAACTTTACTACACAAACAAATATATGAAACAAAATTTTATACATATCATGTACACCGTGTTACATCTTTGGCCCACCAAACCTGAAGCAAATTGTTAAAATTTTGCTGAATAAAAGGGTATTTTAACATGTCTAATGTCATTAATATGAAGTTCATTAAAAACTATTCATAATAGCGTTTTATTATTAAAATTATATAATAAATATAATTTTTTAATATATATATATATATATATATATATATATATATATATATATATATATATATAGATATAGAAGTTACATAGGGTATATAGTAGTATATATATATATATATAAGGTTATTATATATATATAGTAAAGTATATATATATATATATGTTATATATACAAGTATATATATATATAGTATATAGGGGTATATATATATATATATTATATATAAATATATATATATATATATATATATAACTAAAAAAGGTAAAAATATCGCAGGCGATATTTTACAGGAAAATAATTGCCATACGAATCAGCGTATGCTATTATTATCAGAACGAAAAATTTAAATGCTGAAAGACACTACAGAAAAATACCGCATAGCTTAAAGCTTATTATATGCAAAGTCACAAGCTTTACATTTAAAACTAACGAACGCAGATCGCATTGATACTGGTGGAGTTTAATTGGCTTAGGTGAGAATTTGAAGATGGGCTCGAGCTCCCACGGAAATATGTTTCCTTGAGCTTCAATTTGAGCCACATGGGGACAGAGGGGGGGGAAGAAACGACTTTACATATAATAAGCTACATGTACGCTGATTCCTCCTCCAAATATGTAATTTATTTCTTCTGTAAGTATCGTACTTTTCGAGTTTACATTCCGGTAATAAGTTTATACGCTGATTCCAAATATGTATTTGCTTCTGTAAGTGTCATACTTTTCGAGATAATTCTCCTGGCCCTTTCTGGAATTATGCCTAAAAATAAATATTATTAAACTGAATAAAGTTTAATAAAGTACCAAAATCGTACAAAATATTTTTTGTTATCACCTACCTGGCTGCTACATATGTATATATAAGGCATATATGCTGCATGTTGGTTATAGTATAGCAGCAAGTATATATATATAGTGTTATAGAGCGCATATAAGGTGCTATATATATATATATGTAAAATATATATAAGGTTATAAACATACTATATTAAGGTTATTGTTACATGGAGCAGCAGAAAGGCAAGGTTGCTAGTGTTATGCTGCTGCTATGCTGCTAAGGTTATATATATAGTTAATATATATATAAGCAAGCATATATATATATATATTTAGAAAGTATATATATATATATATATATATATATAAATATCATACATATGCTGTTACAGCAAGTAATATAAAGATGAATGTTTGCCATATAGCAAGGCTATATAAGTTAAGGCAGTTAAGTATATATATGATATATATATATATATATATATGATATATATATATGAGAGAGATATATATATAGTATATGGTATATATAAAGGTATATTAAACTATTAATTATAAAAGGAAAGTAAATTTAAACTTTAACTGCTTCACCTTTACTAAAATCAGTAGAGATTTATATATTTTTTTTCTAGACATGAAAAATTTAAACAATATTGGTAAATACATAACCTAAACTCATGACTCAGAGAACGCGAGCCAATTCAGCTCACATGAACCATAGAGTATGTAGAGTATATATATATGTTGCTACAGTAGTATAGCAGCAAGAGAGAGATATACAGGAGGTACAGAGTAAGTGGGCAGAAGCAGTATACATATAGTTGTTATATATATGAGTATCATATGATATATATATATATAAGGTATATATATATATAGCAGTATAGTGAGAATATATATATATATATATATATATATATATATATATATATATATATTAGTGATAGGACGATTAATCGTCATCGTCATCGTCACCGCATTTATAAGTTTTTGCGGTTCCTAAATTTTTCAACAACCGCGGTTGCAGTTTTTTTGCGGTTCTTAAATTTTTCAAAAACCGCGGTTGTGGTTGCGGTTGGGCAATAAAAACAAAATTTAACCACTTGCTTTGTTTTACTACTACAACTACTACAATACTACTACTACTACTACATACCACTACTACTACTACTACTACTACTACTAATAACACACACACACACACACATTAATAATAATAATAATAATAATAATAATAATAATAATACACACACAATAATATTAATAATAACACACCCTCCATTATTTTTTTTGAGGTATGACTCTTTGAATTGAATTTTTTTTTGAATTGAGTCGCTCTTAATAAAAAAAAAAGCACAAGCCAATTATCAACATCAAGTACAATGAAATGGAAATTTTTAAAACATTTTTAGGTTTGGCTAGATAGAATCTCTATTGATACTATTACTTATGATTTGTTTATAAATTTCCTTATACAAGCTTTAATTTGTTACATCGAATGTAGAAATTTTTTTCATTATTTGTTAAATTAGTCTAGAACCTCGCCTCTGATGCCTGAAGTAGCCAGGCGAAATATTAGATTAAAAGTTCAGAAATCTGTTGTTCTATTTTTATTCTAGAATAGTCCTTAAAAATCAATCATGAAGTGGTTGATACCTTTAGGAAATTGAAAAAGGCTTGCAAATCACATTAAATTAGAAGCTGATATAAAATTTCTAAAATAATAATAATAATAATAATAATAATAATAATAATAATAATAATAATAATAATAATAATAATAATAATAATAATAATAGGCATTAATAATATTAAAATAATAGTTATAATTTTAATAATATTTTATATCATTAATTATAATAATAGGTTGTACACATAATATTATTATTGTTAATATTCCATTCTATTATTATTATTAATATTATTATTATTATTAATATTATTAATATATTAATAATAATAAAAAGATAATATAATAATAATAATAATAATAATAATAATAATATATATTATATATAATAATCATAATAATAATATTATTATTATTTATTATTATTATTATTATTATTATTATTATTATTATTATTATTATTATTATTATTATTATTATTATTATTATTATTATTATTATTATTATTGCTGCTGGTTATTATTATTATTATTATTATTATTATTTATTATTATTAACATTAATTATCATTATTGTTATTATTATTATTATTACTAGTTATTATTATTATTATTATTATTATTATTATTATTATTATTATTATTATTATTAT
>JABUQX010146531.1:2500-7500 GCA_015478945.1 Trachelipus rathkii | reverse complement strand
TTAGAGAAAAAGTTGAGCAAGAGCCTGCATATCAAATTCTGTAACAAATTTCCTTAAAGCCAATAGTGAAAGACTACTGGCGACTATCATTTCTGTCGTCCAAGAAGATACCAGGTCGTCGCACTGAATGGGGCCAAACAGGGGTAGCACATTGCGAATAATACAACAGTAAACCGGTTGTTATGTATGGTCGAAATGCAATATTTATCCAGCAATCGCCTGTAATTAAATATCTTCCTTATCGTATTACCATGATCTCGAATTCCTGAGGTTCCTCGTTGGCGACGAGAGCCAGAGGTGGCCCGAGAATAGAGCCAACAGAATTTCCTTCATTCGAACGGGGCCAACAGGGCCGCACAATAATATAAATCGGGTCGAAAGGTTACTTAACCCGTCAGTTCTTGTAATTAAATACCCTGGTTTATATTACCATGTTAGATATGATCTTAAGAGCGTGGGTTTGACCACTACGCTACGACGAGACAAAAGAGAAACCGAGAATACTTCTACTTTCTCTTTTGTCTCGTCGTAGCGTAGTGGTCAAACACATGCACGCTCATCTGCAAGGGTCCAGGATCGTATCCTAGCATGGTGAAAAATATATTAGGGGTATTTACAATTACAAATTTGATTGCAAGGTTAAAATTATTGCATTTCATTATACATAATAACCCCTGTTTTATGGTATTATTATTCACCATGCGCGGTACCCTGTTTGGCCTTACGTTCGAGTGCGAGCGGGAGGAACCGTAGTAATGCTCTTCTTGGACAATAGAAGTATTCTCGGCTTGTGCGTCTCGTCGTAGCGTAGTGGTCAAACACATGCACGCTCATCTGCAAGGGTCCAGGATCGTATCCTAGCATGGTGAAAATACATTAGGGGGTATTTACAATTACAAATTTGATTGCAATAGCTAAAAATTATTACATTACATTATTATGGTATTATTATTCACCATGTGCGGTACCCTGTTTGGCCCTACGTTCGAGTGCGAGCGGGAGGAACCGTAGTAATGCTCTTCTTGGACAGTAGAAGTATTCTCGGTTTCTCTTTGTCCTCGTCGTGCGTAGTGGTCAAACACATGCACGGCTCATCTGCAAGGGTCCAGGATCGTATCCTAGCATGGTGAAAATACATTAGGGGGTATTTACAATTACAAATTTGATTGCAAGGTTAAAATTATTGCATTTCATTATACATAATAACCCCCGGTTTATGGTATTATTATTCACCATGTGCGGTACCCTGTTTGGCCCTACGTTCGAGTGCTGCGAGCGGGAGGAACCGTAGTAATGCTCTTCTTGGACA
This sequence comes from Trachelipus rathkii, assembly GCA_015478945.1. NCBI lineage: Eukaryota > Metazoa > Arthropoda > Malacostraca > Isopoda > Trachelipodidae > Trachelipus > Trachelipus rathkii. Next base: position 6,191 of record JABUQX010146531.1, on the reverse strand, counting down.
GTAGAAGTATTCTCGGTTTCTTTGTCTCGTCGTAGCGTAGTGGTCAAACACATGCACGCTCATCTGCAAGGGTCCAGGATCGTATCCTAGCATGGTGAAAATACATTAGGTATTTACAATTACAAATTTGATTGCAAGGTTAAAATTATTGCATTTTATACATAATAACCCCCGGTTTATGGTATTATTATTCACCATGTGCGGTACCCTGTTTGGCCCTACGTTCGAGTGCGAGCGGGAGGAACCGTAGTAATGCTCTTCTTGGACAGTAGAATTATTCTCGGTTTCTCTTTTGTCTCGTCGTAGTGTAGTGGTCAAACACATGCACGCTCATCTGCAAGGGTCCAGGATCGTATCCTAGCATGGTGAAAATACATTAGGGGGTATTTACAAATACAAATTTGATTGCAAGGTTAAAAATTATTGCATTTCATTATACATAATAACCCCCGGTTTATGGTATTATTATTCACCATGTGCGGTACCCTGTTTGGCCCTACGTTCGAGTGCGAGCGGGAGGAACCGTAGTAATGCTCTTCTTGGACAGTAGAAGTATTCTCGGTTTCTCTTTTGTCTCGTCGTAGCGTAGTGGTCAAACACATGCACGCTCATCTGCAAGGGTCCAGGATCGTATCCTAGCATGGTGAAAATACATTAGGGGGTATTTACAATTATATATATATATATATATATATATATTTGTATATATATATATATATATAAATTATCTTTATCTTTTTATATATATATAGCATATATATATATATATATATAAATATATACATATAATTATTAACATATATATATATTATTGTTATTATTATTATTATATTACATATATTATTATTATTATTGATATATATTATTATATATATTATTATATATTATTATTTTATTATTATTATTATTATTATTGTTATTATTACATATATTATTATTATTGATATTATTGTTCTATTTTAGACTTATTGAGCTATTCTTTGCTATTATTATTACATATATATATTTATATATACATATATTATTATTATTATACATATTATTATATTATATTATTATTATTATTATTATTGTTATATATACATATATTAATATATATTACATATACTAGTGAAGAGCAGCATATGTTATATTAATACATATTATTGGTTAATATGATATATTATGATACATATTATATATATATAAGGGTATATATAGAATGTGAGCCATTCTCCCTTAGCGCCTGGGCTTTCGTCCTGCTCGGACGTTAAACGAGTACACCTCCTCCTTGATTAGGGCTCTGCCCGTGAAGTGATGGTGTTTATCTCTGTAAAAAATATATGAGCAGGTTATATATATATAGAGAGTAGCAGCAGCAGTGCGATATGTTGGTTATATATATATATATATATATATATAAATATATATATATATATATATATATATAGTTATATGTATATATATATATATGTTATAAGCAGTAAGAGCAGCATATAGTGCATATATATATATATATATATATATATATATATATATACTATATATATAAATATATGTATATATATATAGCAAGAGCAGCAGGGTATATAGTTATATAGTGGTTATTGTTATTATACATATATATATATATATATATAAGTTATTATATATATATGCATATATATATATATATATATATACATATATAATGTAAATATATAGTGCATAATAACTGTTTTTTTTATGTTCAAGCAAGTTTAATCCGTAAACATTGCATTGAAGGCGTGAATGCATGGCATGCGAACATTTCTCTGTCCTTTTTCTCGAATTGGGAAAATGATTAATATTTAAAAGCTTTCTTAATTTACATTTACCAAAACCTATCAGATATTATATATAATTGTTGGTAAATTTAATAAATTTGTTTCTAATATAAAGAAATCTTAGTAATATATATATATATATATATATGTTATGTTACATATATATATATATATATATATATATTAGTAGTATAGTTAAATATATATATATATATAAGGTTATATATAAGCATATATATATATATATATTACATATAAATTTTTTAAGTAGGTAAGTACATATATATTATATTATATATATATTATAAATTATATATATATTATAAAAATATATATATATATATATATATATATATATATATATATATATTATATATATATATATATATATATTTATATATATCTCTAATAATTATTTTATATGCTAATTATTCTGTGTTGTATATTATTATATATATATATATATTAGAAAGAAGGTGTTATATATATATATATATATATATATATATATATATAAATTGTATTGTTAAAACTTAAAAGCTAGTAGCTAAACTTTATATATATATTAGGGGTGTACCGGAACTGAAATTTTCAGTTCCGGCCGGAACCGGAATTAGCCGGAATCAGAAAAAAAATTCCGGCCGGAATTCCGGCCGGAACCGGAATTTCTTGTGAACTTTCCTTTAACTATATATATATATTTATATAACTTTCAACATAAAATCTTATATTTAGTACAACGCCACTTCATGAACATATGGAAAATCATCATCGAAGGGAATATCTGGAAGTCCAAAAATTTTAATAGTAAAAGGGAGTCTTGTATTTTCTAGAACAGGGGAAACCACAAAAGAGCAATAGATCCAAGCCATGAAATAAGTGAGTTTTGAGGAGAGTTTCTCCCCAAAAAAGATTTGGCATATCAATGACCCCAAATCACAAAAAATAATGAATTTTATCGCAATGAGTAACCAGCCATTCACAGTCACAAAAGAGAAGGGATTCATAAAACTTATTGCCCATCTTCAACCAAAATATCTTATTCCTAGCAGAAAATATTTTGTAGAGAAAATATTACCAACTTCATACAGGAAATTGAGATCAGCAGTATTCGAGAAGTTATCTAAGGCTGATCAGATATCATTTAGGCCTACTACAGATATAGAGAGCTAAATAATTCAAACGAGTCATTTATTTCTTTAACTGCACTCTGGCTTACCAGCGAGTTTGAAAAATGGACTGTGTACTCCATTGCAAGTATTTCCCAGGTTCTCATTCTGGAATTAAAATTACTATGAGTTTTGAAATTACGATGAATAATTGGGAAATTCCTCCTAACATAATCCATTTGATCCTTCGAGATGGAGCATATAACATGAAACTTGGAACTGTTTTAGCAGGATGCACAAGTTTTTCTTGTTTTATTCATAAACTTCAATTTGTTATTAAAGATGCCTTATTTTCTCAAAGAACAGTGTGATTTAATAAAGAAATGTAGGAATATTTGTACATATTTCAATCATTCCAGTTTTTAAGCTGTAATAAACTTAAAAGAATACAAAGAGACTTGGATCCACATCTTGCAAGTCCACTTATGTCAATTCAAGATGTTAATACAAGGTGGAATAGCACACATTTGATTTTAGAAAGAATTGAATGTTTGAAAAGACTTCTGCAAGTTTGTATTATAGAACAATCAATCATTTAAGCTTTGACTGCTAATAAATGGCAAATACTTGAAAAAATTCTAAGAGTTTTGCAACTATTTCTCATGGTTACGGAAACTATAAGGCAAAATCAATTATATCATCAATTATTCTCCATATTTGAGCTCTCCAGCATATCTCTCAAACTCTGAGGATGACAGCAGAGAATAAAGAAGAGCTGAAGAAGGCATTAGAGTTTAG
>JABUQX010146529.1:7500-18359 GCA_015478945.1 Trachelipus rathkii | reverse complement strand
ACCTTCCCCTCAAATTGTAAAAGCATTTGAAGAACATAAAATACCTTTAGCTGATAAACACCTGAGAAATAAGAATAATAGGGAAATCCATATACTATTAGGTGTGAATGGAGCCCACATATTACCAATAAATGCATGTTCTTTTGGGTTAACAAACAACAGTTCACTGTTATATTACACTTCTTTAGGAATCTTATTAGCTGGGGACTTGAATAAATTAATAAAAAATTTGCCATATTTGAAGTATGTGAAGAAATTTACAGAGCAGGCCGACTTACTCGGAAAAAATGTCAAAATTGAGAACAAGATTGAATGACTAGAAATGGATTACTCTATCTCATCTCTAGCTCAAAATAATAATACTAGCATAGAATTGGATGATGATCTAGTAAATAAAAATTTAAATGATTTATTAAATTACGATAATTTTGAATGTCCTAAAATATTCTCAGAGTTAGATATGGAACTTATAAAATACTTAATTACAAATACACATGTAGATATGGATACAGGTCGATTGATTATGCCTTGTTTATGGAATAATAAATTAATAAAATTTTTGCCAAATAACTTTTATTTAGCTAATTCTGTATTGAAATCAATACTTAAAAAATATAAAAAAGAGCCTCTAAAATTAGAAGCATATAATAATGTCATATTTGACCAACTTAACCAAGGTATCATTCAACCTGTTGAAATAAATACAGTAAAAAATAATAATAAAGTTTCATTTTTAGCTCATAATGCAGTATTTAGGGATCACGTAGAAACAACAAAATGCAGAATTGTATATTTGTCGAACCTATGCGATAAAACCCAAAAAACTAATTTATCACATAATAATGTTAGCTTACCAGGACCTAATTTAAATAATAGATTAGATATAGCATTAACACTACTTAGGTTCAATCAGTATCTGCTGGTATTCGATTTGGAGAGAGCCTTTCTCAATATTAAATTGCCTTTTGAGGATACTGAAAGATTCCATTTTTTGTGGTTCAAAAATATAAAAGAAAATGATTTTAGTATTGTTTCTTATAAATTAATGCGACTTCCGTTTGGTATTAGATGTAGCCCTTCCATTCTCATGGTAGCACTTTATATAATATTAATATTGCATGTTCATACTTGTGATGAGTTTGAATATGAACTTAGGAAGATGTTGTATAACTTGTCTTATATGGATAACTTAGGTTATTCTTCATCTTCTGAAAGTGAAATTATTCTTGCTTATCATAGGTCTCATGTAATATTTAACAATTATGGGTTCAATTTGCAACAATTTCATAGTAATTCACCAGAGTTTAAAAAATTAAATTATAGTGAGTTAGACAATAACACTAATGTAGATGAGCCTATAAATAATCACATAAAACTATTAGGGATGATGTGGGATACTCATAATGATACCTTATATAATAAAAATAATGAAATGGATCCTAAAGCAAACACTTTGAGATCTATTTTATCTACTATAAATGGTCTATTTGATCCACTAAATATTGGGCTTCCTGGGAAGAATAGAGCAAAATTATTTTTACATAAACTACAAAATAATAAAGATATAACTTGGGACAAAAAATTAGATAGTAATTTACTAAAAGAATATAAAAATATTTGCTCACAATATAATAAAAGTAAAAAACCAGAACTAAAAAGATTTATTGGGGATTATGCTTCTTCATATAATATTATAGCATTTACTGATGCTAGTAAAGATATTTATGGTAGTGTCTTATATTTACAAAATAAAGATAGTAGTGAGCTGCATTTTTTATGTGCAAAAAATAAATTAATTTCAAACAAAAATACTAACAGATCTATTCCAGTTCTAGAGCTATTTGCGGTAAAATTTGGAGTACAATGTCTAATAGAAATGTTTGACAATTTAACTAACACTTTCACACCTTTAAAAATAAATAAATTACATTTATATACTGATTCAATGGTAACATTGAATTGGATTATAAATAAAGTTCAGAAATTAAACAAAATAGAAAGAAAAGGGACCATTATAAATAATCAGCTGAATTTTATTGAAACTGCATGTGAAAAACACCCGATAACTTTTCATCATTGTGAAGGATCTCAGAATCCTAGTGATTATGTTACTCGATGTGTTTCATATAAGGTTTTATTAAAAAATTCACTTTATTTAAATGGACCTATATTAAACAACAATAATGAAAGGTTAAAAGTCACTGTTCCAAATCCCTTATATAATAATAGTACAGATTTTAATATTTATAATATTCAAACTTTTTCTTTTGTACCCTTATTTAAATTAGATAGGTTTTCTTCTTTGAATAAACTATTTAAGGTTTCACACTATGTAAGAAAATTTATTCATAATTTAAAACTTAAAGTACATGAGAAAAACCCCACTTTGTTTTCCAATTGTGACCCTAATGCAATATGCTTATATGAAGAAAGTTGTAATGTCATTTTTAAGCAATATCAACAAGAAAATTTTTCAGAAACATATCAGTATTTAATAAACCCAAAAAATAATAAAGAAACAAATTTGGTCACACAACTCAATCTTTTTCTTGATAAAAACAATATAATTAGAGTAAAGAGTAAATTTGCAAACTTAGATGCTGATTTTAATCAAAAAAATCCAATTTTGCTGCATAAAAATCACTCTTTAACAGACATAATAATTAAAGAATTACATGTAAAAATGAAACATGCAGGTGTATATAAACTTCTAGCTATAATAAGAAAGGAGTTTTATATTCCAACAGCATATTCAGTAATTAAGAAAAACATTAAAGACTGCATCAAATGTAAATTAATGTATGGCAGAACCATAAAAATTAATCAGAACCATTACAAAGATTATAGAATAAATCCATCTCAAATTCCATTTAGAGAAATATTTCTTGACCACATTGGACCTTTTAATATAAAAATAAATAATGTAGTAGAGAAGATTTACATATTAATTATAACTTGCACATACACTAGAGCTGTAAACCTTGTTCTATGTAAAAATGTAGATAATAAGTGCTTTATTTCTGCCTTTCAATTTCATGTGTTTGACTTTGGATTCCCACAACTTATAGTTAGTGACCAGGGAAGTAGTATAGTAAGCTCAGTGCAAATTATTAAAAATTTTATTGATGATGTAGATGTTAAAAATTATTTAACTCTCCATAATATAAAAGTTTTGGAGTTTTCACCATACCCTGGTAAAGCTAGTTTTCTAGGAGGTTTAGTTGAATCTTTAGTCAAATATATGAAAAATATAATGTATAGTGTTATAGGAAAAAATATATTAGAGCAGGATGAGTTTTCTTTATTAGTTAGGGAAGCAAACATGCTTATAAATAAAAGGCCAGTAGCATTTAAGTCAATATTAAGAAACCCTGAGGTGGATCCAAATATCCCATTTGCAATAACACCGGAGATATTGCTGAAGGGATATGAGGTTCCAGCTCTGGTTGTTTCTTCTCATTTATTTCATGATGGTGCAGATCATTCAGATGATCCTGATTGGTCTCCTTGTGAACCTGATCAGGATCAGTTATATTTGACTTTTCAAAAATACAGAAAAGTGAAATCTAATTTGAATGATTTGTACTATGATGAATTCTTAGCAAACCTACAATATCTTGCCACTAACCAGCAAGATAAATATAAAAAAAACACACACACTTCACTGGGAGTTGGAGATGTTGTTGCCATTAAAGAAAAATTTTGTAAACCATACTTTTACAGCATGGGAACAGTACAAGAAATAAAAAATAACAATTTAGGAGAAACTGTTTCTGTAAAAATTAAAAAACCTAACCAAGAAACAATAACCCGACACATATCGGATATCATATTGCTGATAAAAAATACCAATTTTCATAAAAATCTGCCAGAAACAGTTTCCACCACTAATGATAGTAATAGTGATGCTGACAGCAAGGTAAAAAGGAAAGCTGCAGTTCAATGTAGAGAGCTACATAAAAAGCTCATAAATCAAGGGCAACTTTAGTATCTCCAGCAGTGGTTATCAAATGGGTATCTGTCTTTCTGTAATAGAGACATTGATATGCATTTGAAATAACAATGTAAAGTGAATTTGTTATCAAATTTACTTTGCATACCTTTCAAAATTAAATTCATTAGAATTTAATTTTGGCCTCCTCCCAGTGTTAAAAAATATACATTGTATAATGTATATTATGTACCTTATACAATGTATATTATTTTATTTTTTATATATATATATATTATATATATATATATTATTTTTTTTCTTTTTAAGTGGCCATATTGAAGTGTGAAATTTGATTTTTAAATCCTTATTTGAATAATAAAATAAATAAAAAAAAATAAATAAAAAAAATAATTAACTAAAATACACCATTAGCTTGGTTTTGAATGCACCCTAAAATGTGCCATGACGTCAGAGATCTTTTGTTATGACTTTGGATTTTTGACGAACGGCAAAAGCCCCAACCCTAATTTCTTGCAACATTTGAGCAATGAGAAAAAGGTGCAGACCTAAAATACATTTCTCTGGAGCTAGAACTATGTTTCTAGTTCTGCCACAACTGGCATAATAATAATAATAATAATAATAAAAAGGGATTTAATAATCAAGTACAATACTTCAAATGGCCAAAGAATAAAAAGAAATAATAACAAACTAAAAAGTTTATATTATTTTTTTTCATATATTTCATTCAATAAGTGGCCTAGGCTACCATACCTAGACCTGAAGATAAACAAGAGGCTTGGGACAACACCTCAGGATGAGGAGAGATATATTAAAATTAGAGGATCTTCTTTTCTAAAAAAGGGTAAGCATTTCAAACTAAATTCATTTTAGCTGTTGGTGTAATTTAGTTTTTATTGCCCTCCATATTTATTATGGCATGAAAGAATAGAGAATCTTACCTAAATTATTATTAATAACTAATTGCCTAAAAGTTTATTATCTAAGTTAATAATAATAATAATAATAATAATAATAATAATAATAATAATAATAATAATAATAATAATAATAATAATAATAATAATAATAATAATAATACACACACACACACACACACACACACACACACACACACACACACACACACACACACACACACACACAATACACAGAAACAGGAGCCTAAAAAAGTCCCATCATTTCAGATGGTTCATTGGTTCCAAACTGGATAGTACAATTGGTAATAGTTTCACAGAAGAGGAAAGAACATCAGTTACTCAAAAGAGGACTTCTTTCCCTATATATTTTTAGTAATTTTTTTTTATGATTAAATAAAACCCCTATAAATAGTTGTAAAGTTTTTATAGTAAAAATTTTTTAAATCAACTATCTTTGAAAGATCCCTCTTTTTATTCTTTCTTCATATAATTTATGCATTCATATAATTTTTCTGTGAAGGAATAATGTTTAAAATAACTTGATGTTAATAACACAAGCGATGAAAAGAGTATATTACTAAACTATGTTACTAAATAAATAGTAATTGGTAGCTTCACTTTGGCAAGCAAACGAGGTGTCTATGGATCGATTCCCGATCGTATCCATTAAATGAATCTCCAACCTCGGCCGGAAAAGAAAAGTTCTTCAGTCACGCATTCAAATGGGCAGAAACAAATGCATGTGAAAGGCTTCCAAGGAAGAACATGGCGAAGTTGAGTTTAGGTTAGGTTATGTTAGGTTCTTGTATTTATATTCCATTTAAGCTTTACTTCTTTTTTGTTTTAAAATTTATCACTTTAATTTCTTTTTAATTAATTAAATGTCACGTAAGTTATCTCAAAAATGTTTTTGTTCAAAATTTATCAAAAAACGTCTAAAAAAATCAAAGGAAATAATTATTTCATAATAAATAGTTATCTATACTATTCAAAATTCCGTGAAAAAAATAAAAAAAATTTTTAATATTAATAAAAATATAATAATCTTTTCAAAAGTTTCTTGAAATTAATTAAAAATATTTAAACTGTAGATTAAAATTTTATTTTTTTAGTAGTTTGGAGATGCTTTGGAATATTCATGTAAGTACTAATATTCAAGCATCAAAAGTATTTATGGGTGTTACACCCTTTTTATATATATATATATATATATATATATATATATATATTATATATATATATATATATATATATTTTATATATATATATATATATATATATATATATATATATATATATATATATATATATATATATATATATATATATATATATATATATATATATATATATATATATTAGTTTTGCTTTTACAATTGAGCTCGCTATTGTTATATAAATATTACCTTGCTTTTACTATTATTATATTATTAAGAAAATAGACTAGCTTGATATTAAGACTGCATTATATTACATAAACTATTATAATAATAATAATAATAATAATAATAATAATAATAATAATAATAATAATAATAATAATAATAATAATAATAATAATAATAATAATAATAATATTAAGCCACAGACACACAATAATAATAATAATAATAATAATAATAATATTTTAGGAATTCAACATCAGTTTTTATTTTATAATGTTTGATGTTTCAAGATCTAAATAGTTTATTTATATATATTTAATTTCTGTAATACCTAGAAAACACTATATTAGAAGAAGAAGATATATTTGTTTAGATTTTCCTTCGACTAAGCTCTTCATTCCTATATTATTACTCTTTCATGAGATTAAAGAATGAGTCTAAATTGATATATTTACTCAAATCAAATGATATTTAGTTCATCAGATAATACATTAAATTCTTATGTGTTAATGTGCCTGGTTCGCGTTGATATGCTCCGCACGGTTTCTGATTCACATGATCCGCAGCAATACAGAATGTTTGTAGCCGCCATTAATGATTGAGCAAAGCCGTAAAGAAACAAATATTTTGCTGGGACGTGGTGATTTATCCGACGGGCCCATCGTCGTGTAATCAATGATCGACGCTGACTCAGGGCAGTTAATTGGTACATTAACGTGATGGTTAGCCGTATCAAAGCATCTCTGTGCATAAGTCCAAACAACTGTCATCTTCCTTTAGCACAAGAGATGCTTTGACTGACAACCATCACGTTGTGTACCAATTTAACTGCCCTGAGTCCGACTGTACGTCGACATATATTGTTACACGACGAATAGATTGTCGAACTAGGTTTCGTATGTAAATTTTAAGCATGACAACTCTTGAATATTTGAACATTTCAACACGGCACATGGTCAATCAACTATTAGTAATATTTCTAAACATTTCACAATATTATACGGATCATGTGAAGTCCAGAAACTTAAAATTGCGGAGGCCTTCTACATCAAAACACGCAGACCAGACATTAACATAAAATTTAATGTATTATCTGTTAGACTAAATATCATTTGATTTAATTATTATATATTAATTTAAGACTCATTCGCTTACAAGAAATAATCCTCTGAAGATGTCTCAAGTATAGGGACGAAACGCGTCAGGAAACCTAAATAAATATGTCTTCTTCTTCTCCTGTAAATTGTTTTCTAAGATTATTTTAAGGAAATTAAATTATATATAGAAATAAATATTTAGATCTTTGGAAATAAAATCAAAAACTTTTATAAAATCAAAGGCTGATGTTGAATTCCTAAATAATAATAATAATAATAATAATAATAATAATAATAATAATAATAATAATAATAATAATAATAATAATAATAATAATAATAATAATAATAATAATAATGATAATAATAATAATAATAATAATAATAATAATAATAATAATAATAATAATAATAATAATAATAATAATAATAATAATAATAATAATAATAATAATAATAATAATCATAGAAATGATTAAAAAAAATAGTTACCATTTCAAACATTGCTAATAATAAGAATAATCATTTATAATAATACTAGTACTATCAAGATTTTTAAGTACTATGAAATTTTTTTCGATATGTAAATTTTTGATTCCAACATATAGAGATTTTTTCAAACTTCAGAACGGTCTTTATAAAAATTAATAATAGGAATAATAATAATAATAATAATAATAATAATAATAATAATAATAATAATAATAATAATAATAATAATAATAATAATAATAATAATAATAATAATAATAAAAATAAAAAATAATAATAATAAAATGACAATAATAATAATAATAATAATAATAATAATAATAATAATAATAATAATAATAATAATAATAATAATAATAATAATAATAATAATAATAATAATAATAATCATAATAATAATAATAATAAAAATAATAATACACACACACACACACACACACACACACACACAATAATAATAATAATAATAATAAAAATAAATAAAACACACACACACACAATAATAATAATATAACACACACACACACACACACACACACACACACACACACACACACACACACACACACACACACACACACACACACACACACACACACACACACACACACACACACACAATAATTATAGACACTTTAGTTCACCCATTATTATTAATAAAAACCATAATAATAATAATAATAATAATAATAACACACACACACACACACACACACACACACACACACACACACACACACACACACACACACACAATAATTATAGACACTTTACTTAATACATTAGCCATGCAATCATCGTACTAACTTACTGATCACATGACTGCTATTTCTATGATGTCAAGCAGATGTGCAAACACATTTTCTAAATAGGCCTCGTGGATCGGATGCTGACCATCTATTTTCAATCTTTAATTGCATTGTTTTTATTTTATTTTTTAAAAAATATTAATAATAATAATTAAAAAAGAGGCTCATATAATAATAATAATAATAATAATAATAATAATAATAATAATAATAATAATAATAATAATAATAATAATAATAATAATAATAATAATAATAATAATAATAATAATAATAATAATAATAACACACACAAATAATAATAATAATAATAATAATAATAATAATAATAATAATAATAATAATAATTATAATAATAACAATAATAATAATAATAATAATAATAATAATAAATAATAATAATAATAATGATACACACACACACACACAATAATAATAATAATAATAATAATAATAATAATAATAATAATAATAATAATAATAATAATAATAATAATAATAATAATAATAATAATAATAATAATAATAATAATAAAATAATAATAATAATAATAATAATAATAATAATAATAATAATAATAATGATAATAATAATAACACACACACACACACACACACACACAATAATTAATAATAACACCCACACATACACACACACACATACATAATAATAATAATAATAATAATTTTTCTAATGATAGCAAATACAAATTTTAGTTTTAATTATTTGCTTAGATAAATACTATAAAGTTTTTAATCTTACCAAACATGAGCCGGCCTCTCTAAGGCCTAGATCTATCGTATTTACCGGTTTGTCATATATATCTGATTTTAGTAAAAATAGTATTAATAATAATAAAAACAATAATTAAATAATAATTTTTCTAATGATAGTAAATATAAAAGTTAGTTTCTAATTATTTGCTAAGATAGAGCCTTTACTACTAAATTAATTTCAATCTTACCAAACAGGAGCTATCCTCTCTTTATTCTCTTTATAGGTTTGTCATATATATATTTGATTCAAGTAAAATAAGGTTATTAAAAATAATAATTAAAATAATTTTTCTAATGAGAGTAAATAAAAAAGTTAGTAACTAATAATTGTTAGCTAATATTGAGCATTTACGACTTCAAAAATTTTAATCTTACCAAACATGAGCTTGACTCTCTTAGGTCTAGATCTGCCGTATTTACCGGTTTGTCATGTGTATTTGATTTTAGTTAAAATAATAATAATAATAATAATAATAATAATAATAATAATAATAATAATAATAATAATAATAATAATAATAATAATAATAATAATAATAATAATAATAATAATAATAATAATAATAATAATAATAATATTCAACAAAAATCATAAGAATTTGAATAGAATAGAGATTACTTTTGAAGATTTAACTCATTCACATCATAGATCAAATAAGACAATGTTCACAAGTTATTTAGAGAGAGAGATAGAAGTAGGTATATATATATATATATATAGAGATATATATATAGGTTGGTATATAGAAGTATAGGTAGAAAAGATAGAGTAGAGAGAAGATATGTATATATATATATAAATAGAATATATATATATATATATGTAGGTAGAGTAGAGAGAGTTATATACGATTTTTCGAACCTCTCATGAAGATCTAAGGGAGAAAATCCCTGAAAGACCCTCACGCTAATTACAAAAATCAATATTTAAAAATCTCTCTTTTGAAATCTTGACGAAAACTAATAAATTCATTTGCAAATAGTAAAATAGATTATTAAAATTAAAAATCATTCGCTCATCAACCAAAAATTTAAAACTAATTTTTAATGCTATAACATCAAATCAATTTTGATTGCAGAATCATTTTGCCAATTACAGACACTCGCACCTAATTTTAAGATAACAAAATAAAACATTTTTAATAGTACATATAATAAAAACACACATTATTTATATATATATATATATATATATATATATATATATATATATATATATATATATATATATATATATATATATATATATATATATATATATATATATATATATATATATATATATTTTTTATTATTATTATTATGTTTACACTTATTTTTCCCGCTTCTGAGGGGGGTGGTACGTACAGCCTCTCTCACTCACACCCCCCCTCATCTCGCCCCCACCCACCTCCTCCACCCCACTCTATCCCTCGCCAACACCC
>JABUQX010146528.1:0-10753 GCA_015478945.1 Trachelipus rathkii | reverse complement strand
CATTATAATATATATATATATATATATATATATATATATATTTATATATATATATATATATATATATATATATATATATATATATATATATATATATATATATATATATATATATATATATATATATATGTATATATATATATATATATATATATATATATATATATATATATATATATATATATATATATATATATATATATATATATATTTATATATATATATACATATATATATATATATATATATATATATATATATATATATATATATATATATATATATATATATATATATATATATATATATATATATGCTATATATATATATATATATATATATATATATATATATATATATATATATATATACATATATATATATATATATATATATATATATATATATATATATATATATATATATATATATATATATATATATATATATATATATATATATATATATATATATATATATATATAAATATATATATATATATATATATATATATATATATATATATATATATATATATATATATATATATATATATATATATATATATATATATATATATATATATATATATAATATATATATATATATATATATATATATATATATATATATATATATATATATATATATATATATATATATATATATATATATATATATATATATATATATATATATATATATATATATATAAATATATATATATATATATATATATATATATATATAATATATATATATATATATATATATATATATATATATATATATATATATATATATATATATATATATATATATATATATATATATAAAGATATACTAATATATATATATATATTTATATATATATATATATATATATATATATATATATATATATATATATATATATATATATATATATATATATATATATATATATATATATATATATATATATATATATATATATATATATATATATATATATATATATATATATTTATATTTATATATATATATATATATATATATATATATATATATATATATATATATATATATATATATATATATATAATATAATATATATATATATATATATATATAATAAAAGGACCACCAATAATCTGTACATCTCAACAGGAAAACTTTAATCAACGTTTCGGGAAACCAGGCCGTTCCCATCCTCAGGACAATGCAGTACAAATAAATAAATATAAATTAAAATAATAATAAAAGCGGAATGGAAAACATAATAACATCACGGCCAAAAACACTTTTACCACACAGAAATGACATCAAAATAAAATTAATAAAAATAATGGAAATAAAGTTAAAAAATATGGTATTAATATTAATAAATAATATTAAGCTTAATACTGTAGACGGATCATTTAAGAGGTATGGTGACCATGGTGTTAAAAAGCAGGTGTTTTTATGGATTAAAAATACTGCATAAGGGTGGTAACCTCGGTGCCTGTGTATATGGTAGAAGCAACAGTAATTACGAAGGATGATTTGGAGACAGTTAAGGTAGAATGGAGGTCTAAACAGATAAAACCAAGGGATCTTGATGGATGGTACAGTACAAAGCCAGAAGAGTTGTTACTGGAAGGTGTAGAAGGTGGTAAAAAAGGTTACAACAGACGGATTAAAAATCATGCCGGGTTGGTGAGTGGGTAGAAGGGTACTTTGTTGTTGAAGTTGACGCAGGATCAGTTAAAAAAATTAGGTAAAGGTGAGCAAGTAGGTACAGCACATTTAGTAGTAGATGAAGACAGGTTGAGAAGTTATGAAACTAGTGTGTGTACTGTAAACACCACAGTACAAGAGTTGTCGGGTCCATCTGGTAATCAACAGGAGTGGACGAAAGAGAAATTAAAGACCGAGATAAAATTAATGGAAGAATTGTCACCAGAACAGATTGAGCAGTCTTTAGAGGTACTGTGGAACACGCAGCAAGTATTTAGTAGAAGTAACGTGGATGTCTGTGAGACATCAATGACACCGTATAGGATCAAGCTGCATGATTAGACCCATATATATCAACGGGCCAGGAGATTTGATCAGAGAACAAATGAAGAAATTGAACATCAGGTAAAGGAGTTGTGTTTAAGAGATATAGTTGGAGCCATGTGCTGCAGAGTGGAGCTCACCGGTAGTTCCGATACGAAAGAATGATGTGACACTCAGACTGTGTGTCGACTACAGGAGGCTTAACACGGTGACAGAGGCGGACAGGTTCCCCATGGCGAATATCACAGAAACGGTTTTTGGTTGTCACGGTGCTCAGTATTTTACAAGTTTGATTTAGTGCGCTGTTACAAATGATGAATTTCCGGAGGTGAGGTAGTGTGAAATTTCACAGCTTTCGACTGTCAGTAGACAGTACCGTTTCAAAAGGTTAAGCTTGGCTTGAAAAACGGACCTACGGCATTCCAACGGGAAATGCAGAGAATACTGGTTCAGTAAAGATAGAGTGGTATTATATGTCGATGATGTTTGTCGATTTCAGGAGAGTTTAAGGAACATCTGGTGTTAATAGAGAAGGTACTGGAGCGGTTTTGTGAAACTAAGTGTAATTGGGTGCAAAAAGAGGTACAGTTTTTGGGCCATATTATTAGTCGTACAGGTATTAGGAAGCTCCCAGAGTTTATGGCCCAGATTGACAAACTAGAAAAACCAAATAACATCGGAGAATTGAGGAGATATTTAGGTATGATAAACTTTCAGCGGAAGTTTATAAGGAACTGTTCAGAGGTAGCGGCACCTCTTAGTGCAATAACTGGTGGTAAAAGGAAGGATCCGATAGATTGGACGGATGAGAGAACAAAGGCGTTTGTGGACTTAAAAGAAAGAATGAAGGAGTCGGTAGAGTTGGCGTTTCCGAATTTTTCACCAGAGGCCAAACAGTTAGAGTTATTTGTGGACGCTAGTGGATTTGGTATGGGAGCTGGGCTGTGCCAGGAACAAGGAGGTGAGAGAAGGGTGATTGCTTTTAATTCACATTCATTCAATTCTTGTGAGAAGAGATCCTCAACCATCGAAAGAGAACTTCTCGCAATCAGGTGGGGGGTGAAAAGTTTTAGATCATTTTTGTTTGGTCAAAATTTTATTTTATATACCGACCACCGACCTCTGGTATATTTACATACTATGAAACTGATTGATAGTAAACTGGCACGGGTATTAGACGATCTTAGTGAGTACAGTTTTGAGGTGCGGTATTACCCAGGTAAAGATAACATTTTTGCGGACACTTGGTCCAGGTGCCATAGGAGTGAAGATCAGGATGAAGAACCAGCTGATCTATGTACCCTTCCTGGAGAGTTAACCATAATAAAATTAGTTCCCGGTGGAGCGGACTACTTATTTATTAGTTTAAAGGCTGTTTTGGAGGATGTGCAGGTACAGGGTACCGTACAAGGTCACAAAGTGTTAAGAGAGACATTGATGAATACACTAATAGAAGATCGGAAATTGTATGGTGTAGAGAAGAAACAGAAGTCGTTAAAGTATTTGAGGGCATTGAGGATGCCTGGTAGAGAACCGGTACCAGAAGTGTTGTTAGTGGCAAGTGACATGTTTGAGGTGAAGATCTGGTTGCATCATGGTTCATGTTGCTCAGTGGTGTACTTGGGTCATAAAGTGGGAAAGAAAGAAAATCTTAAAAGTGTTCACATACAGGTGCTTGGTGGTACACATTTTCACCCTTTAAGAAATGATTGAACATTTAACAATAATAATAGAAACATCATGGTTGATGAACTTCCATCTCAGGAAGAGTTACAGCAGGAGGATGAGGAAATAAAGGGTTCCGAAAATGAGTTAAGCGATGATCCTAGGAATAGCTTGGTGCATTATGGTACAGATGAAGGTCTGGACATAAACTTACTGATGCGGAAGAGGTGCCATATATTACGATTAAGGTGCAACCATGTATTGGGAGGTGTGGCATGGCAGGAAGTTTGTATTAGTGAGGTACGCAAGTGTGTGTTCTTGGATACGGGTTCAGTTATAAGCCTGATACAAGAAGGTTTATTTCAAGACCTGGAGAATTTCGGGCATATTCGAAGAAAATGGTAAATAAAATTGACACTTAATGTAGTCACTACAGGTATTGTGGAGTGTAACATGGCTGTGGAAATTGAAATTAGCACCTTATATCGGCGGGTGGTGTTAACATTGGCTGTGGTACAGAATGGATACATTCCAGCATGTATGCTGTTGGTATGAACTATTCGAAGGAGGTAGAGGCTGAACTGGATTTTGGTGAAGGGATAATCTCTCATGGAGATGATGCAGATAATGTAAGTGATACATTTCTGACAACAGTGGGAGTGTATAACGTAATGGTACAGAATGGAGGTGTAAGTAATATAATATCGGTTCATGACATTACTAGGCTGCAAGAAAGATCAGAGGTAGTAATAATAGAAACATCATGGTTGATGAACTTCCATCTCAGGAAGAGTTACAGCAGGAGGATGAGGAAATAGAGGGTTCCGAAAATGAGTTAAGCGAGGATCCTAGGAATAGCTTGGTGCATTATGGTACAGATGAAGGTCTGGACATAAACTTACTGATGCGGAAGAGGTGCCATATATTACGATTAAGGTGCAACCATGTATTGGGAGGTGTGGCATGGCAGGAAGTTTGTATTAGTGAGGTACGCAAGTGTGTGTGGGTTCAGTTATAAGCCTGATACAAGAAGGTTTATTTCAAGACCTGGAGAATTTCGGGCATATTCGAAGAAAATGGTCAATAAAATTGACACTTAATGTAGTCACTTCAGGTATTGTGGAGTGTAACATGGCTGTGGAAATTGAAATTAGCACCTTATATCGGCGGGTGGTGTTACCATTGGCTGTGGTACAGAATGGATACATTCCAGCATGTATGCTGTTGGGTATGAACTATTTGAAGGAGGTAGAGACTGAACTGGATTTAAGTGATACATTTCTGACAACAGTGGGAGTGTATAACTTAATGGTACAGAATGGAGGTGTAAGTAATGTAATATCGGTTCATGACATTACTAGGCTGCAAGAAAGATCAGAGGTAGTAAGGACACTGAGACAAAAGGTGAGAAGGAAGCAGTTGATAACGAAAGGAGATGTGCTGCTTAAAGAATTTTATCGGTATCGAGCCGATTTTCGAATGAACGGGTCCATTTTGGTGAAGAAGATGGGGACAAAGTATTTAAGTGCAGTCGTTGGGTTCCAACAGTTGGTTAGTGTGTGTGTGGTAACACATAGGAACATGGCGCACTTTGGAAGGGACAAGTTAATGGAATTGGTGTCCAAATTTGTGTGGCACCCGAGAATGTCATCAGTGGTACAATAGGTTTGTAGAACGTGCCCAAAGGTTCAGTTAAATAAAATCGACCATCAAGTAGTATTCCCATCTATGTGGAAGATAGAGGTCAGGAACCCGTTCGAGTTAGTAGCAGTAGATGTGATGGCGATGCCAAAAACCAGAAGAGGTAATGTGGTTGGCTTGGTCGCAGTGGACCATTGTAGTAAATGGGCAGCGGTGAAACCGTTGAAGGATAAGTCGGCAGGGAGTGTGGTCGACGCTTTCGAATTCCAGATGTTAATAGCGTTTGTGCGGCCACCTTATAAAGTGCTAACGGATAACGGAGTGGAGTTTCGAAGTGGTAGGTTTGAGAAAATGCTTCAGGAGTATGGAATAGAACACATCTACAGCAGCCCGTATAAACCAGCGAGTAACGGGGCTGTAGAGCGTGCAAATAGGACCTTTGCTGAATTCCTGAGAAGTATCATGGAGAAAAACATTGATTGGGACAGTTGTCTGCCAAGAGCGGTGCTTGTGTTTAACAATACAAAGCATGCAGAGCTTGGAGTGTCCCCGGTGGAAAAATTGATGGTGGAGAAGCATGAGAAAGGTAAAGTGGTACCGATTCCGAGAGATCAGCAGGAGAAGTGGCGTGAAGGACACCCAAATTTGTTACCGTATGTAGTGGGGGTGAAAGTTAAAAGAAAAATTGTTACAGTGGATAGGAGTCTCAACAAAAAATTGAGTGAGAAGTATGAGGGTCCGTTTACAATAACTAAGGTTATTTCAGGAGGTATGTCGTATGACATTAAGGGTAAAACTAAGACAGCAAGAGTGCATTACTCCCATTTGAAGGTTTGAGCGGATCCCCAGAGTATTTAAGACAGTATTTCCAGTGAGAAGAGGTGGATTGGGATCCAAAAGAACATCAGTTAGAAGTGGAAGAAGTAGAAGAGGTACCTGAAATGACAATGGAGTATGTGCCACGGTACAGACGAACATCACCAGAGTTAGAACTTCCAAAAAAGCAAGGATCGAAAATTAAAGAAGCCTGGCGTTTGTTAAAACAGATGGCAATGAAAGAAGGAGGTGGCAAAAGGAGTGTAGCGGTCCAAACGGAGGAACTTGTAGGTGAGACGAAAGGAACCCAAACGGAAGATTACGGTACGGTGCTTTCACCCATCGATGCTAGTGAGTATCGCGACTGGTTCGATGAAGAGGAGGTGGATGGTGGTATGAAAAGTGATTATGATATTAGCAAATTTGTAAAATCAGTAAGGTTTCCGGAAAATAGCTACTCGTTGGGAGTCCATATCAGTGACGAAAGTGGTGACGAAGTTGACTTCATTTTGGAGCAGGAAGTGGAATCGACTATGAATCAGGAGGTGGACTCTAATAAAGGTCAAGAAGTGGACTCGGTCTTACAGCAAGAAGTAGAGGAATATAGGCCACGGTCTATATATGATCAGTTGTTAGAAGTGGGTGAAGTACCTGATGCAATGATGACAGGTACTGGACGTGAGGAACAAGAAAAGAGTTTATCGGATTCGGATGCGTATACGGGTACCAATGACTAGGTCAAGAGGATCCGTGCCAGTATAGCCAAATATGATGAGGAGGATCATTGAATACGAAAGGAGAACCGAGGCACGAAGAAGGGCAGCAACGGGACAAATGAAGTGAGGTTCAGTGGTTATTTAGTGGTATTGGTGGTTGAATTTTTTTTCTTTTGAAGATTGTGTTACAATCTTGGAGGGGGAGTTGTATGGCTGATTGGTTCATAGACCAACTAAATCCTCAAATGCAAATTGAAATACTAAAGATTTTGTGAGCAGAAGATTTTTATTCTTGAATGGTTTCGTGAAGAAAAGTCGTGAAAAAAGTTCAGTCGTGAAAATAAGTTCAAAATAAGTATTCGTGGATTGTTTATTACAAATTTGCATTTTGGCTCATTTAGTTTCATTGTTTGGAGGAAATTAATAACGAAGAGGTTTCAGTGGGAACCATCTTGAAGTCTTTCGTGCCCCGTGATCAGGTAAGTTGGCCATATATAAGAGTTTATAAACTAAATTGTAGACTAAATTTGAACGTAAATAATAGTGAAATTTAAATAGTAAAATGAAGTGTCAGGTGAAATAATAGTGAATATTTAAACTAGCGGCAAGTACTATTTATTAGAAGTTGTGTAAAGTTAGCATTGAAAACATAATTTGGAATCGAATATTAAAGTGTCAATTTGGAGTAAGGAAATACTGTCTGTTTCGATAATACATTGGAGAGCAATAAAAGAAGTGTATGGTTGAAATGTAATACGGAGAATTTTTATAGGAAATATAGGTTAGGTTGCGTTAAGTTCAGAAAGTGAAATATTTAGGTGAGAGTAAAGTGAGTAGGTGCAATATTTGTATTATGGATATAGGTTAGGTTGCGTTAACGCAACTTGGTAGTAAAATTTGTCGTAAAACAGGTTGATATAATTTTGGGGGTATTTTGGGTAAAGTAAACTGATATAATATTTGGGTCAGTTGAGTTGTTGCTGAAAATAAGTATATAAAGTTTGGAAAAACGTAGGTGAGAAGCAAGGTGTATAATATATACTATTTATTATTATTATTATTATTATTATTATTATTATTATTATTATTATTATTATTATTATTATTATTATTATTATTATTATTATTATTATTATTATTATTATTATTATTATTATTATTATTATTATTATTATTATTATTAATATTAGGTTAAGCGTCTTTTTTATGTTTATTAGAATACTTGTGAGTGTGGAAGTGTAAAAACAAAAGTAAATAGCGTGACTGTTGTTGTACAAATGTAATTTATTAAGTTGTAGCAGTGCTACGATTTATTATTATTATTATTATTATTATTATTATTATTATTATTATTATTATTATTATTATTATTATTATTATTATTATTATTATTATTATTATTATTATTATTATTATTTTTATTTTCATTACTGTACATATTAAAAGATATATTAACCTGGTCCTATTCTGTTTTAAGGACCTGTTGGAGACCTGGTGTGGACCTGGTGCGAAGCTGGTGTGTGAATCCAGTACGATTCAGTGTGGAGACGAGTGTAGCGGCTCCAGTGATATTGGTGGAGCTCCGGCGGTGTGAACACCATAAAAGAAGTAGTTGAGGGTGCCTTTGTAGCACTCACTACCAAAGAAGTAGTTGAGGGTGCCTTTGTAGCACTCACTACCAAAGAAGTATCTGAGGGTGCCTTTGTAGCACTCACTACCAAAGAAATAGTTGAGGGTGCCTCTGTAGCACTCAATACCATCCTGGAAATCGTAGTCTGGAGTGAGGTGTGAAACACCGGTATTGAAACAATTTTCGTCAGTGGTCCACCGGAGTTGGGGATCAGCAGGATCCGTCCTTAATTAAAGTTACGTGTAAATCAGGTGTTCTAAGTATTGAGTTAACTTATTATTTATTTGAAACTATTCTATTTTTTAACGAAACATTTATATTGTGAACATTCATTAAAGAAGTGTCCTTTGTTGCAATTTCGTAGTGTCATTGTATATAATATTTATTGATATCCGTATAGGCCTTCATTGGTGCAACTCCAGTATTATTATCAATATTCCTTTTAGATTATTACATACATATTATTATTGGTTGTTATATTATATTATTGGTCATCAGAGAATTAATATCATTTTTGCTGGCGTTATTATTATTATGCCATATTAGTTATTATTATTACGCATATTGGTTACAACATACATATATTGGTTATTGTTGGGAAGGTTATTGGTTGTTGATACATATACATATATTAATGTTGGGTTGGAAGAAGAAGAGCTGAAGAAGCATGCAGCTATGCGCTGGCTGGCAGCCATTGCTGGTTGCGCCAGGCCATGTTGTTGTGCCGCTACATACAGCTATATTATGTATTATATTATTATTACTATTATTATTATTACATATATTACATATTACAGCCATGGCTATTATTATTATTATTGGCTATTATTGCCAGCAAAGAGCTTTCACAAAAACGTTATATATTATTATTATTATTATTATATTATATATATGTGATATTGCTATTATTATTACATACATATACAGCTATATTGTTATTACTGGCTACTGGCCAAAGGCCATACATATTATATATATGCATACATGGGTTATTGTTAATATTATGCTATTAAGTTATTGCCATTACATATGAGCATATATATATTATATATTACATACATATATTATTATTATTATTATTATTATTATTGTTATGTTATATATATATATTATTATTATTATTATTATTATTATTATACCTTATTTCATTTATCTATCTTTTTATACAGAGATAGGTTTAGCCAGAGTTAGAATTGGCTTCATATTATTACAGCAGCTAATATTGGCGCAGCTGTTGGCTATTGCGTTATTATTGCTGTTGGTTATTATTACATATATATATATATATATATATTATTGGTTGGTTATTATTATTATATTATTATTATTGTTATATTTCATATATTACATATTATATATATATGTTATTATTATGGCGCTATGCATATTACTGGTTACTGGCATATGATGTTATGAATATATATTGTTGGTTATAAGGGTTATTATTATTATTAGGCTATATACAAATATCATATGTTATTATACATATTATTATTATATTATTATTTATTGATATTACATTGTATATATTACAATATTGTATATATATATATAAATATATATTATTATTATTATTATTATTATTGGTTAGGTAAATATTATTATTATTATTATTATATATTATTATATACATATTATATATATAAACATATTATTAAGTTATAGTGTAAAAATAATCAAGATGCATATTACTATTATTATTGGCTAATCATAACGCTAGATTAAAAATTTCTATATTACATATATATATATTGCTGGCTATTGGCTACATATTGTTGTTACAAACATAGCATGCAAATATATTACAGCTGTTGTTGCTATTGCTGGGTTGTTATTATTGGTTACAAGCTGGGACATGGCTGCTGGCTACAGCGGTTACGCATATATTGTTATTGTAGCTATGTTGGTGTTATTATATATATATATGTAATATTGGGCTATTATTATTATACATGTCCCACCAAAGCCATGCAAACTATCGCCCTATAGCTTTCCCTTGTATTCTGACATATTTATTTGAAACCATTCTCTTTTCTTAACGAAAAGTTATATATATATTATTAGCATATATATATGCACCTAAGTATAAGGACAGAGTTATATATAGTTAAGTTATAGCATAAGTATATATATATATATATTAGTTATATATATATATATATATATATATATATATTATATTGAAGGGCACGAAAAGGAAAGCGTTTCACGATAAATGCGAAAAACGGTTAAACACCCAAATCCAAATGAACGAAGTACAACG
>JABUQX010146527.1:15000-30097 GCA_015478945.1 Trachelipus rathkii | reverse complement strand
TGTACCGGGTACTTGTATCGGGCGATACATTTTGTACCGGTATCGGTATCGCCAACACTGTTGCTAAAGTACCGATGTATCGGTATCGCCCACTTGTTTTTTTGTGTACCGATACCGAAAAATTCGGTACTTTTAATCGGTACATTTATTTTTAGTATATATATATATATATATATATATATATATATATATATATATATATATATATATATATATATATATATATATATATATATTATATATATATATATATATATATATATATATATATATATATATATATATATATATATATATATATATATATATATATATATTATTTATTTATTTATTTACTTCTTTCCGATCGCCAGTACGGCTTTCGGCGCTCGAGGTCTACTGGCGATATACTTTCCTATCTTACTGATTTATGGTTTTCCGCCCTTAGGAACTACGGGGAGACTTGCGTGGTGGTGCTTGACATATCCAAAGCATTTGACCGGGTATGGCACGCGTCACTGCTCTCCAAGCTCCCCTCCTTTGGGTTTCCTCCTTCTCTTTGCTTACTTATGTCTAGTTTTCTTTCAAATCGCTCAATATCGGCTGTTGTTGATGGAGCGACTTCTTCTTCCTTTTCTGTCAATAGTGGTGTTCCTCAGGGTTCTGTCTTATCTCCTACTTTATTCCTACTTTTCATTAATGATCTTCTCTACCTCAACCCTTCATTCTTCAACTCATTTCAATTCTGCTCCTTCTTTTACTTCTAGAATTGCCTCTCGTCTTAATCTTTCCGATTCTATTCTCGCTGATCTGGATAGAATTTCCGGTTGGGGTCGTCTCAACCTTGTGAAATTCAATTCTTTAAAAATTCAACTTCTACAAATCTCCCTCTCTAAGACACCTTCTAACTTTCCTATCTCTTTCGACGGCTCTCTCGTCTCTCCTGTTGACAATATAAACATCCTTGGCCTTAACATAAACAAAAAAATGTCTTGGAAACCTCACATCACAACGGTTGCTAGGGCGGCCTCAAAGAAACTGGGAGTTCTGTTTAGACTGCGAGACTTTTTTTCCTCTCAGTTACTCCAGCTATACAAGGGCCTCATCCGCCCTTGTATGGAGTACTGCTCTCATATCTGGGGGGGCTCTGGTTTCACCCGGCTTTTGGATAGGGTCGAGTCAAAGGCCAAAAGGCTTATAAACTGTTCTGTACTTTCCAGTTCACTTGACCCTCTATCTTTGCGGCGCGATGTTGGTGCTTTATCTCTTTTCTATAGGTACCGCAGCGGCAGGTGCTCGAGGGAGCTTATCACTCGCGCACCTCCACCTTTACGTCGCCCTCGTAGCACTAGGGGTGCTGTGTCTGCACATGAGTTTTGTGTTGATGTAGGTAACTCCAGGCTAGTTCGCTGCGGTGCTTTCTTCTTTCCTGCCACATCTGTTCTGTGGAATTCTCTTCCATCTTCTGTGTTTCCTGCTGAATTTAATCTCCCCACTTCAAAGCCTGCGTCTGTGCTCATCTGCGTAATTTGCTTTAGTTGTTGACTTATGAGGCGTGCAACACCCCCTCCTTGAATAGGGCTCTGCCCGTGAGTGGTGGTGACAACTGTAAAATATATATATATATATATATATATATATATATATATATATATATATATATAGTATATATATATATATATATATATATATATATATATATATATATATATATATATATATATATATATATATATATATATATATATTGTTTCATAATTCTCTCGTTCAATATATAGCTGCGTTTCCAGAAGCCCGACTGCAGCCCGGGTGGGCACACAGGCGCACATGCATCGTTTCCAGCGCCCGTTTGCGCACTTCTACGTCATGTAAACGTCACAGTCAGGCGCCCGTTGTTAAATCCTCGATTTCGGGAATTAGTAAACGGGCGGGCTGCGGAAGGATACTTTGTTTACAAACAAATTTCTTTACAAAACATGTGTCGGAAATGGCTTGCCAAAAGTTTTTTAATATTTTAGTTAACTTTTTATATTAAGGATACTAAATATATCGTATCATTTCATAAAATAGATACATATAAGTATAAGAGTATTGTTTACAATTGTCAGCTGATCCGACGGGCGTGCTCGGCCGTTTCCAGGTACTCAAATTTCCTGTTCTCTGATTGGTTAATGTAATTTTTTTCAATTCGAAGCGTTTCCGAGTCAATTTTGCACACGGGCTGCACTCGGGCTTCTGGAAACGCAGCTTATATCATTTAAGTGAAACGTGTTCCAATATGTTTATTCCTGCAATCGTACATTCAAAATTTATGCCGTTCGGACTTCAGACTCGCAGTCTCTTATTGCAATTTGATCGAATATTTCGACCTTTTTGACCTTTTTTTGACCGCGACCTTTTTGACCTTTACCTTTTTGGGCAACCTGAATTTTTTACCTTAACTTTTTTTGGGCTTGACCTTTTTTGAGAACCCGGATTTTTTGAGAACCCAAATTTTTACCTACCCTTGTCCTTTTAGGGGAAGTCGATTTTTTGAGAACCCTAATTTTTTGAGAACCCTAATTTTTTGAGAACCCTAATTTTTTGAGAACCCAAATTTTTTGGCAACCCTAATTTTTTGGCAACCCTAATTTTTTGGCAACCCTAATTTTTTGCAACCCTTCGAAGAAGGGTTGCGCCAAACGGTTGCGTCAGCAACCGTTGTACGTATTACCCCCCTATTTTACGCCCCCTAATTTTTTCGACCGTGGGCCATTTTTGCCCACGGTAATTTTTGGCTACCCTTTGATCTTCCGTGGGTCATTTTTGGCCCACGTTAATTTTTGGCTACCCTTTGGTCTTCCATGGGTCAATTTTGGCCCACCCTAATTTTTTCGGCAACCGTAATTTTTGCAACCCTTCGAAGAAGGGTTGCGCCAAACGGTTGCGTCAGCAACCGTTGTACATGTCCCACCCTAATTTTTTCGACCAAACCTTTGGTCATCCATGGGTCAATTTTGGCCCACCCTAATTTTTGGCCACCCTTTAGGGGCTTAGCCCTATTTTTTGATATTTCGGTAACATCTACACACGCGGGCGCACGCCCACACACACACACACACACCTAGCCTACACCTAGCCTCCATATAGCCTACACCCAGCCTCCACATAGCCTACACCCAGCCTACACCCAGCCTACACATAGCCTACACCCAGCCTACACCTAGCCTTCACCTAGCCTACACCTACACCTAGCCTCCACCCATCCTTCACCTAGCCTACACCTACACCTAGATTCCACCCAGCCTGTACCTACCCTACACCTACACCTAGCCTCCAGCCAGCCTTCACCTAGCCTACACCTACAGGGGCTTAGCCCTTTTTGATGTCTTTACCTTGTTTGACCATGATATTTCGGCCTTGACCTTGCCATATACCATGGGTCATTTTTTGCCCACGCCAATTTTTTGCCCACTCGTGGCCCACCCGTCACATATTTCGTTCCTAACTTGTACGCATGTATGGATCTATCCTAACTTGAACACCTACACACACACACACACACACACACACACACACACACTTATACACACATTCACTATGACACTTATTCACTATGACACTTATACACACATTCACTATGACACTTACATTTACCCATAGACACTTACATTTACACTTATACTCACGTACAAACACACTGCCAACCCTTTGGTCTTCCATGGGTCAATTTTGACCCACGGTAATTTTTTGTCCTTCCTTTAGGGACTTAGCCCTTTTTTGATGTCTTAACCTTTTTGACCTTGCCATATACCATGGGTCAATTTTGACCCACGCTAACTTGATGGCTTTGATGGTTCCCAATCACCGTAAGAAGTATCTAGTGATGTTCTATTAGTGTTCTATGAGTATTAGATGAGTGCCAGGTGAGTGCCAGGTGAGTGCCAAGTGAGTGCCAATGAGTGCCAATGAGTGCCAAGTGAGTGCCAATGAGTGCCAAGTGAGTGCCACATAGTGCCAAGTGAGTGCCACATAGTGCCAACTGAGTGCCACTTTTTTCAAGCCTTTTCTAGCCTCCCCTGAGCCCCGAATAGCCCTAATATGGGTGTCTACCCATAGGTAATAAGGTATGAGGAACCGAATGGTGTACATTACAATCTGCTAGAATGCTTCCTACTATGAGTTAGTATTTTTATAACACTTATAAGCACTTACACTCGCCATAGACACTTACACTAGCCCATATACACTTACACTCACACGCACAGGTACACTTACACTTACACTCACACACTCGAAGCTCAATTTTGTTGGTCATTCATTTTTATTTCATACTTAAACATTTTTTATTAAAAACATTTTCGCGAACCTAAAACTGTAACTCATTACAGATCTATTATTTAACACATATATTTATTAACATTATTTTTACTTAATACTTTTTACTTAATACTTTTTAATTTATAAATTTTTAAAAATTGTATGTAAGAAGAAAAAAAACCAGAGTGCCTGATATATAAACATTTTATTTTACTACAACTGTACGAAATTTTATTAAAAACATTAACATTACATACCTTAAAGCAGTAAATCAGTAAATCAATAGAGGTGTCACCTAACACCTAGGGGGGATTAGTATGCTTTTGTTTTACTGCTTTACTGCTTTAACTCATGTTTTACTGCTTTAACTCATGTTTTACTGCTTTAACTTATATGTTTTACTGCTTTAACGCACATATTTATTAACATTACATACCTTAAAGCAGTAAATCAGTAAATCAATAGAGGTGTTACCTAACACCCAGGGGGGATTAGTATGCTTTTGTTTTACTGCTTTACTGCTTTAACTCATGTTTTACTGCTTTAACTCATGTTTTACTGTTTTAACTTATATGTTTTACTGCTTTAACGCACATATTTATTAACATTACATACCTTAAAGCAGTAAATCAGTAAATCAATAGAGGTGTTACCTAACACCCAGGGGGGATTGTGCTTTTGTTTTACTGCTTTACTGCTTTAACTCGTGTTTTACTGCTTTATCCTCATGCTTCACTGCTTTAACAACTTTCTTGTTTTACTGCTTTAACTTTCTGTTTTACTGCTTTAACTTTCTGCTTTACTGCTTTAACTTTCTGCTTTACTGTTTTAACTTTCTGCTTTACTGCTTTAACTCATATATTTATTAACATTATGTTTTTTATTTTGTTTTAATACTTTTTATTTATTTTTATTATTATTTTTATTTATTTTTATTATTATTTTTATTATTTTATTATTTTATTTTTATTATTTTTATTATACTTAGTGTTATTTACTTCATGCCTATTGTTATTATTATTTAGAACACACATACACACACACACACACACACACACACACACACTTACACTTATACACACATTCACTATGACACTTATACACACATTCACTATGACACTTACATTTACCCATAGACACTTACATTTACACTTATACACAGGTCACACACACACACACACACTTACACTTATACACACACATTCCCCATGATACCTTTACCCCAACTCACTCATTTTAATTTTTATTTTTCCATAGACACTTGCGATCTGCTAATTACACTCACACACAGATTTCATTTCTATACTCACACAGATTTACTTACACTCACACAGATTTACATACACCACACACAGATTTACATACTTACACACACACAGATTTACTTACACTAGCACACAGATTTACACACACACACACACACACACACACACACACACACACGCACACTCACACACACATATAACGTATAATTTATTAAAACATTTTATGTTTTAATTAAACACGTACATTTATATTACTCATTCAAATATAACTAAAATTATTTCAAAGTTTCTTAAAACTTCTATAATAAATCAATCATTATCTTTGAACAAAGAATTTATTATTAACTGTTAATACTTTTTGTTTATAAATTTCATAAATATATCAAGTTTTAAAATAACTTTTACTAAAATTTTTTATGAAATTTTATTAAAACATATATTTTACGTACCTTAAAGCAATAAATCAGTAAATCAGTAAGGTCAGCCCCTAGCACCCCTCTACATCAAGCTATGCCACGTTTTGTTCTATTGACTTACTGCTTTACATCATCTTTAGCCATGTAATAAGTATAAAATAACAAAATAAGTTCTTCTCTGATAACATAACATGTATTTTATTAAAATCATTCTAAGTTTTTATTTAAAAATAACAATTATTATTTATATTATTCACTCGATGTTAACTAAAAATATTTCAAAGTTTTTTAAATAATTCGGGTTTTCTTTATTATTATTATTATTATCTATGTACATTGACAATCCATCACGAGAAAACACAACAACCCGCACTGCTTACAGATACGAAACTGACCTCTCTCTGTAAAATGTGTTGAAATAACTACTTAGGTCTAAATTTAGGATAATCCTTTTTGTAACCCGGGGCGATTTATAATTTCAGGTCAAAATATATTTCAAACTGACCTTTTCCTTAAAAATGTGGTGCAATAACTACATGTTAGGCCTAAATTTAGGCCTAAATTTAGACCTATCTTTGTAGACGGGCTAATTTAATCCTAATACCAGGTCAAAAGGTAATTCCCGTAGAATCATTGTTATTATTATTTTTATAAATATATTTCAAACTGAAACATGTTGGATCGGTAAGATCCTTTAAGCAGGTAAAAAGGAAATGTTTTCCTTACTTGTGATTGGTCGGGGTAATCCTTATCTCTATATGACCTCGTATGTGATTGGTCGAGAATTATTTTTTCGTCTTTTGAAAATTAACTTTGTTCTTTAAACTTGTATTTGAGCAGGTGTGTGTTTTATTATCTTTTAGACCCAAACTCATTTTAAAATCATAGTCATTTTAGCTGTTAAGCGGTGCACAAGTTATCTGATTTGTATTAAAAGTGTTTTATTTTTACTAAGTGTATATCATATTTATAATAAATACTTACATTGAGGAATAATTATTAATTTCACTAGAATAGATAATAATTAATTCACTAGTTCATAAGCTAACCACCAGGGCTCAGCATGAGCCCCACCCGCAAAGGCAGCCAACCCCGCACCCGCTGGTGCGTCCCGCCGCGTCCCCGCCCACCGCGTGCGCCCGCAGGCGCAATATTTCCGCGTTCCCGCCCGCCGCGTGCGCCCGCAGGCGCAATATTCCCGCGCGAATTATTATTTAGAACACACATACACACACACGCACACATACACACACACACACACACACACACACACACACACACACACACACACACACACACACACACACACACACACACACACGCACACTCACTTACACATATAACGTATAATTTATTAAAACATTTTATTTTTATTTTATTATTATACTTAGTGTTATTTACTTCATGCCTATTGTTATTATTTTAGAACACACATACACAAACACACACACACACACACACACTCACACGCACACTCACTTACACATATAGCGTATAATTTATTTTTATTTTATTATTATACTTAGTGTTATTTACTTCATGCCTATTGTTATTATTATTTAGAATACACATACACACACACACACACACACACACACACACACACACACACACACATACACACTTACACATACGCACCCACCCACTCGATATTTTGATCCCTCAACTTTGATGCCTCAGCTTTTGATGCCTCAACTTTGATGTCTCAGTTTTGATGCCTCAACTTTGATGCCTCAGTTTTTTATGCCTCAACTTTGATACCTCAGCTTTTGATGCCTCAGCTTTGATACCCATTTCAACTTTAATAACTTAGCTTTGGTACCTCAGCTTTAGTGGTTCATCTTTGATGACTCATCTTTGTTGGCGTCATCTTTGATACCACCTATATTGATGATTCAGCTTATAAGCAGTTACACTTACCATAGACACTTACACTTACACATATACACACATACATATCTCTTATTCACACATACGCACACACACACAGACACTCACGTTCACCCATAGACACATACACACACACTCACCCGCACACACAATATATATATATATATATATATATATATATATATATATATATATATATATATATATATATATATATATATATATATATATATATATATATATATATATATATATATTTCATTCGCGCGGGAATATTGCGCCTGCGGGCGCACGCGGCGGAGGTTACGCGGGAATATTGCGCCTGCGGGCGCACGCGGCGGGCGGGAACGCGGAAATATTGCGCCTGCGGGCGCACGCGGCGGGCGGGGACGCGGCGGGACGCACCAGCGGGTGCGGGGTTGGCTGCCTTTGCGGGTGGGGCTCATGCTGAGCCCTGGTGGTTAGTTTATGAACTAGTGAATTAATTATTATCTATTCTAGTGAAATTAATAATTATTCCTCAATGTAAGTATTTATTATAAATATGATATACACTTAGTAAAAATAAAACACTTTTAATACGAATCAGATAACTTGTGCACCGCTTAACAGCTAAAATGACTATGATTTTAAAATGAGTTTGGGTATAAAAGATAATAAAACACACACCTGCTCAAATACAAGTTTAAAGAACAAAGTTAATTTTCAAAAGACGAAAAAATAATTCTCGACCAATCACATACGAGGTCATATAGAGATAAGGATTACCCCGACCAATCACAAGTAAGGAAAACATTTCCTTTTTACCTGCTTAAAGGATCTTACCGATCCAACATGTTTCAGTTTGAAATATATTTATAAAATAATAATAACAATGATTCTTGTCTATACGGGAATTACCTTTTGACCTGGTATTAGGATTAAATTAGCCCGTCTACAAAAAGGCTTATCCTAAATTTAGGCCTAAATTTAGGCCTAACGTAGTTATTGCACCACATTTTACAGAAAAAGGTCAGTTTGAAATATATTTTGACCTGGAATTAGGCTTAAATCGCCTCGGGTTACAAAAAGGATTATCCTAAATTTAGACCTAAAGTAGTTATTTCAACACATTTTACAGAGAGAGGTCAGTTTCGTATCTGTAAGGAGTGCGGGTTGTTTTCTCGTGATGGATTGTCAATGTACATAGATAATAATAATAATAATAAAGAAAACCTGAATTATTTAAAAAACTTTGAAATATTTTTAGTTAACATCGAGTGAATAATATAAATGTAAGTGAATAATTGTTATTTTTAAATAAAAACTTAGAATGATTTTAATAAAATACATGTTATGTTAGCAGAGAAGAACTTATTTTGTTATTTTATACTTATTACATGGTTAAAGATGATGTAAAGCAGTAAGTCAATAGAACAAAACGTGGCATAGCTTGATGTAGAGGGGTGCTAGGGGCTGACCTTACTGATTTACTGATTTATTGCTTTAAGGTACGTAAAATATATGTTTTTTAATAAAATTTCATAAAATTTTAGTAAAAGTTATTTTAAAACTTGATAGTTATAAAATTTATAAACAAAAAGTATTAACAGTTAATAATAAATTCTTTGTTCAAAGATAATGATTGATTTATTATAGAAGTTTTAAGAAACTTTGAAATAATTTGTTATATTTGAATGAGTAATATAAATGTACGTGTTTAATTAAAACATAAAATGTTTTAATAAATTATACGTTATATGTGTAAGTGAGTGTGTGTGTGTGTGTGTGTGTGTGTGTAAATCTGTGTGCGAGTGTAAGTAAATCTGTGTGTGTAAGTAAATCTGTGTGTGAGTGTAAGTAAATCTGTGTGAGTGTAAGTAAATCTGTGTGTGTAAGTAAATGTAAGTGTCTATGGGTAAATGTAAGTGTCATAGTGAATGTGTGTATAAGTATCATAGTGAATGTGTGTATAAGTGTAAGTGTGTGTGTGTGTGTGACCGCATGTGTATAAGTGTAAATGTAAGTGTCTATGGGTAAATGTAAGTGTCATAGTGAATGTGTGTATAAGTGTCATAGTGAATGTGTGTATAAGTGTAAGTGTGTGTGTGTGTGTGTGTGTGTGTGTGTGTGTATGTGTGTTCTAAATAATAATAACAATAGGCATGAAGTAAATAACACTAAGTATAATAAAAATAATAAAAATAAAATAATAAAAATAATAAAAATAATAATAAAATAAATAAAAATAATAATAAAATAAATAAAAAGTATTAAAACAAAATAAAAAACATAATGTTAATAAATATATGAGTTAAAGCAGTAAAGCAGAAAGTTAAAACAGTAAAGCAGAAAGTTAAAGCAGTAAAGCAGAAAGTTAAAGCAGTAAAGCAGAAAGTTAAAGCAGTAAAACATGAGTTAAAGCAGTAAAACATGAGTTAAAGCAGTAAAACATGAGTTAAAGCAGTAAAGCAGTAAAACAAAAGCATACTAATCCCCCCTTGGTGTTAGGTAACACCTCTATTGATTTACTGCTTTAAGGTATGTAATGTTAATGAATATGAGTTAAAGCAATAAATATGTGAGTTAAAGCAGTAAAACATGAGTTAAAGCAGTAAAGCAGTAAAACAAAAGCATACTAATCCCCCCTTGGTGTTAGGTAACACCTCTATTGATTTACTGATTTACTGATTTAAGGTATGTAATGTTAATGAATATGTGAGTTAAAGCAGTAAAACATATGAGTTAAAGCAGTAAAGCAGAGAGTTAAAGCAGTAAAACATGAGTTAAAGCAGTAAAGCAGTAAAACAAAAGCATACTAATCCCCTAGGTGTTAGGTAACACCTCTATTGATTTACTGATTTACTGCTTTAAGGTATGTAATGTTAATAAATATGTGTTAAAGCAGTAAAACATATAAGTTAAAACAGTAAAACATGAGTTAAAGCAGTAAAACATG
The DNA here is from genome assembly GCA_015478945.1 of Trachelipus rathkii. Lineage (NCBI taxonomy): Eukaryota > Metazoa > Arthropoda > Malacostraca > Isopoda > Trachelipodidae > Trachelipus > Trachelipus rathkii. The sequence goes on along the minus strand of JABUQX010146527.1, from coordinate 19,310 downwards.
AGTTAAAGCAGTAAAGCAGTAAAACAAAAGCATACTAATCCCCTCTTGGTGTTAGGTGACACCTCTATTGATTTACTGATTTACTGCTTTAAGGTATGTAATGTTAATGTTTTTAATAAAATTTCGTACAGTTGTAGTAAAATAAAATGTTTATATATCAGGCACTCTGGTTTTTTTTCTTCTTACATACAATTTTTTAAAAATTTATAAATTAAAAAGTATTAAGTAAAAAGTATTAAGTAAAAATAATGTTAATAAATATATGTGTTAAATAATAGGTCTGTAATGAGTTACAGTTTTAGGTTCGCGAAAATATTTTTAATAAAAAAATGTTTAAGTATGAAATAAAAATGAATGACCAACAAAATTGAGCTTCGAGTGTGTGAGTGTAAGTGTAAGTGTACCTGTGCGTGTGAGTGTAAGTGTATATGGGCTAGTGTAAGTGTCTATGGCGAGTGTAAGTGCTTATAAGTGTTATAAAAATACTAACTCATAGTAGGAAGCATTCTAGCAGATTGTAATGTACACCATTCGGTTCCTCATACCTTATTACCTATGGGTAGACACCCATATTAGGCTATTCTAGGCTCAGGGGAGGCTAGAAAAGGCTTGAAAAAAGTGGCACTCAGTTGGCACTATGTGGCACTCACTTGGCACTATGTGGCACTCACTTGGCACTCATTGGCACTCACTTGGCACTCATTGGCACTCATTGGCACTCACTTGGCACTCACCTGGCACTCACCTGGCACTCATCTAATACTCATAGAACACTAATAGAACATCACTAGATACTTCTTACGGTGATTGGGAACCATCAAAGCCATCAAGTTAGCGTGGGTCAAAATTGACCCATGGTATATGGCAAGGTCAAAGGCGAAATATCATGGTCAAACAAGGTTAAGACGTCAAAAAAGGGCTAAGTCCCTAAAGGAAGGACAAAAAATTACCGTGGGTCAAAATTGACCCATGGACGACCAAAGGGTTGGCAGTGTGTTTGTACGTGAGTATAAGTGTAAATGTAAGTGTCTATGGGTAAATGTAAGTGTCATAGTGAATGTGTGTATAAGTGTCATAGTGAATGTGTGTATAAGTGTAAGTGTGTGTGTGTGTGTGTGTGTGTGTGTGTGTGTGTGTGTGTGTGTGTGTGTGTGTGTGTAGGTGTTCAAGTTAGGATAGATCCATACATGCGTACAAGTTAGGAACGAAATATGTGACGGGTGGGCCACGAGTGGGCAAAAAATTGGCGTGGGCCAAAAATGACCCATGGTATATGGCAAGGTAAAGTCCGAAATATCATGGTCAAACAAGGTAAAGACATCAAATTAGGTGTAGGTGTAGGTGTAGGCTAGGTGAAGGCTGGGTGGAGGCTAGGTGTAGGTGTAGGTGTAGGCTAGGTGAAGGCTGGGTGGAGGCTAGGTGTAGGTGTAGGCTAGGTGAAGGATGGGTGGAGGCTAGGTGTAGGTGTAGGCTAGGTGAAGGCTAGGTGTAGGCTGGGTGTAGGCTATGTGTAGGCTGGGTGTAGGCTATGTGTAGGCTGGGTGTAGGCTATGTGGAGGCTGGGTGTAGGCTATATGGAGGCTAGGTGTAGGCTAGGTGTGTGTGTGTGTGTGTGTGCCCGCGTGTGTAGATGTTACCGAAATATCAAAATAGGGATTGCCCCAAAGGTGGCTGTACCCGGTGGGCCAAATTGACGTATGGATGACCAAAGGCGTTTGGTCGAAAAATTAGGTGGACATGTACATCATGTAATGCTGACGCAATGCTTATGCAACCTCCTGAAGAAGGGTTGCAAAATTACGGTTGCCGAAAATTAGGGGTGGGCCAAAATTGACCCATGGAAGACCAGCCAAATTAACGTGGGCCAAAATGACCCTACGGAAGATCAAAGGGTAAAAAAATTACCGTGGGCAAAAATGACCCACGGTCGAAAAATTAGGGGCGTAAAATAGGGGTAATACGCACGGTTGCTGACGCAAACAGCTTACAGCAACCCTTTCTTCGAAGGGTTGCAAAATTAGGTTGCCAAAAATTAGGGTTCTCAAAAAAATATGGTTCTCAAAAAATTTGGGTTCTCAAAAAATTAGGGTTCTCAAAAATTAGGGTTCTCAAAATCGACTTCCCCTAAAAGGACAAGGGTAGGTAAAAAATTTGGGTTCTCAAAATTGTCCCATGGAAGACCAGCCCAAAAAAAGTTAAGGTAAAAAATTCAGGTTGCCCAAAAGGTAAAGGTCAAAAGGTCGTGTCAAAAAAGGTCTTGTTTTTATTACGGGGGTCTAAGTAAGTTCGGACTTCAGACTCGCAGTCTCTTATTGCAAGTTGATTGAAGAAGTTAGGCTTGTCAATTTGTTTGTAATTTTTATTTAATATTTTTTGAAGTTTTATTTTTCAAATTAACTTTAACAATGAGTAAATGTAACACTGAAAGTGATTCATTAGTTCCAAAAGATTCCGAAGAACATTTCAAAAAAATTAATGCATTAAACTGGTGTAAGTCCTAATTAATAACTTCTGGGAAATTTTTTGAACTTGCTCACTGTGACAGCAATTTTAAACTTTCGTTTCTATGCAAATTTCAAAATCTTTACCTTTGTTTAACTTTAATTTTTATACAATTTAAAAGTTACAGATGAAGAAGCACCGAATCGACATAAAAACTATATCAACAGTAATAGAATGTATTATGTGTATAACTATTTCTCGAAAAACTATTTATCATTTTTTGTTTATGTCTTCAAATGTACCGATGTATCGGATGTATCGGCGATACAATACCGAGTACCGGTATCGCCCAAACGTTTTTTCAAAGTACCGAGTATCGGTATCGCCCAAGAGAATTTACAAGTATCGATGTACCGGTATCGCCCAAGCAATTTTCATGTACCGTGCCCATCACTGTATATAGATATAGTGAGAGAAGGAAATCCTACTCTTACATATATATATATATATATATATATATATATATATATATATATATATATATATATATATATATATATATATATATATATATATATATATATATATATATATATATATATATATATATATATATATATATATATATATATATATATATATATATATATATATATATATTGCGATGAGTACCGCAATGTCTTTTATTTCTGCTTTTAAAATTATGACAAAGACTTTCAATATTTTAGATATGTGCATTTGTAATTGGGTTCACAAAGTTTTGAGAATGATTTTCGGTAAAATGTTTAAAAGTATAACTGTCTAAAGCCGCAATATTTCTGTAAGATTTAAATCACTAATAATAATAATAATACTTCTTTTAATAGTAAATAATAATAATAATAATACACACACACACACACACACACACTAATAATAATGTTTAAAATAATAATAATAATAATACTTCCTTTTTCAATTTTAGATTTAATACAATCTAACAAATGTATCTTCCATTCTGTCATCAACAGCACACAAAAAGATATTTTTCGTTTCTTAAAAAATACCACCGAAAACCCATTATTCAGGTAACATTTTTCCTGCATGATTTTTTCATTTTTGCAAAATATGTCTCATCCACTTCTACCGTTTTCCCTTCTACACCAATTTTTGTATTCAATTTCAGAATAGAATCCGCACAAACCTAAAAAAATAAAAAATAACCTCAATTAACCTATACATAACCTAAAATAACCTAATCCAACCCTAACCTAACCTAACCAAACCTAAGCATAACGTAACGTAATTAACAAACTTACCTCCCCAAGAAAATTATAGTCCACTGTTGTCTTTATTGACATATTTAGTTCTTCCTTGCAGTACTTAACATATTTTAGTTCCTTAGTTCAAGCGCACATATGAATGTAATAATGGTCTTCAAAGATAATCTGCAATTTTGCAACCATGTATCTTTCTCAACAGAAATTCAAACATCACACAATAACCTTTCCGACATCGCCAAAAGAAATAATTGTTCTTCGACTGCATAATCATGTGTGTGATTATTTAAACACGTTTTATGCCTAGGTATATTACATGTCTGTAAGAAAAAAAAAATATGGCCTCACTTGCATTTTTAATATTTTCGTAAAGAGCATAAAAATGAACACATTCCAACATTCTTAAGGTTAAAATCCTCCAACAACTAAGAAATAAATTTTTATCTCACCTACAAATAAAAATTGGGAATCTACTTTCCTAAAATATTTTCATAAAAATGTGAAGTTGTTAGAAATGATACGTTTGAACGATTTCAAAATATCGGGCAAATTCATCTACATAAGACCCTTATTATTTTTTAAAATAATTAAGAGATTATTATTGTTATT
>JABUQX010146527.1:0-10000 GCA_015478945.1 Trachelipus rathkii | reverse complement strand
CCTTTTCTGTTTTACCACTCGTTAGTTTTGACTTTTTTTGTTTTTTTAATATATTGCTAGTCTATATAATACCAACAATGAATTTCAGTGGTAACGGACATGATTCAAAGGTTCGAAATAAATAATTTTTTAAAATCACATTTATGTTAAATATTGTTTCAAAATGAAATATCTCGAAAAATAGACACTGGTGAAAAACCACTACATATTTGAATCACGTGGTATAAAGTTTATTACAAAATGTAAAAATAAATTTTCATAAATTAAATATCTCAAAAAGTAAGACACTTACAGAAAAAACATATTTGAATCAGCGGTATGCCAAATATGTAAAAAATAAATAATAAAAATTAAAATAGCTCGAGCCAATGGGGGACAGAGGGGGGACATTTTCCATACCCCGTGGAGGGGCGGAGGAACCCCGCGACACCCAAATACCAAAGAGCGAGGGTTCCGGAGACCTCCCCGGAGGGGGAAATAGTCCTACCCTGTCGTCCCCCGGAAGGCCGAGAGACCCTGACTCGCCATCTTTGGTGGTTTACTCCTTTGGGTATTCCTTTAATTAAAAATAAAAAATTTAAAAGTTACGGATCCGTAAAACGTGATCCTATATATTTTTTAATCATGTCCGTTACCACTGAAATTCATTGTTGGTATCATAAAGTAGCAGTATATTAAAAAAAAAAAAAAAAAACATGAAAGAATGCCCATTGTGTAAAACAGAAAAGTGAAATATAATATATATATATATATATAGTATAGTAGTATATATAGTATATATGGAGTATATATATATATATATATATATATATAGTATATATATATATATATATATATATATATATATATATATATATATATAGTATATATATATATATATATATATATATATAAGTAATATATATATCAGTAGCGGCTCGTGAACCGAAAACATGGGGAGGCACTTCAAAATAATTAAAATTTTATATATATATATCAAGAGTATATATATATATATATATATATATATTATATATATATATATATAGAGATAGTGTATATAGATATATATATATATATATATATATATATATATATATATATATATATATATATATATATATATATATATATATATATGTGGGCTCAGTCTTTAGAAAAGCCACAATCCATATCTCAAAAAACTACAACAGCTAATGGGAAAGGAATACATTGCTGGAATTCTGGTCCAATGTAGTGTGGAAAATGTAAAAAAAAAAAAAATATATATCTCAAAAAACTACAATAGTTACAGCGAAAAGGAATACATTTTTGAATCCTGGTAAAATTTTTACTTTAGGAAGATGTTAAAAAAATAAAAATAAAAATTATTGTTAATAATTATAGTAATATGATTAGAAAGCTTATTTAGAGACCTTTATTGGTTACTCGTTAAAATAAATAGTTCTTTCTATTAAGTTTTTTGCTTTTTTTTTTAATTAAAGAATACCCCAAGGGTATACCGCACCGATGGCAGGGTCTCTTGGCCTTCCGGGAACTACGGGTAAGACTAATTCCTTCTCCGGGAGGGTCTCCGAACCCTGCTCTTGTATATTTAGTGTCACGGGGTTCTCCGCCCTCTACGGGGTATGGAAAACGTCCCCCTGTGTTCCCCGTCGGCTCAGAGCTCCCTACATTGCCGTGTAATACTTTACAAATAATATATATATATATATATATATATATATATATATATATATATATATATATATATGCATATATATATAGTATAATATATATATATATATATATATATATATATATATATATATATATATATATACTATGTCACAGCACCCACAAAAAAAATAAACAATTTTTATGTTTAATTGTTTTTTTTTTTTACATTTTCCTAACTGAAATTTTACAAGGATTCCAAAAAATGTATTTCTTTTCCCTGTAGCTTTTGTAGTTTTTGAGATATGTTTTTTTTTGTTTTGTTTTTTTACATTTCTCGGTAAAATTTTGCCAGGGATTCCAGCAATGTATTCCTTTTCCTGTAGCTATTGTAGTTTTTTGAGATATGGATTGTGGCTCTTCTAGAGGCTGACTATATATTATATATATATATATATATATATATATAGCAGCATATATATAGTTAGTATAGTTATATATAGCATATATAGTAGTTAGTATGTTATATATATATGTAAGTATATATATATATATATATATATATATATATATATATATATATTTTTTACAGCTGTCACCACTCACTCACGCAGAGCCCTATTCAATGACATTACATATTGTATATATATAGTATATATATATATAAGGTTATATATATATAAAGATATATATATATATATATATATATATATATATATAGTTGGAGGATGGCTCAATCATTTGCACCGGGCATATTGTCCTCACGCGCAACATGCGGTGGTTCAATCCCAGAGAAGGCAGTTAATTCTTTACCTTCTTATTATATGTTCTTTCTTTAACATATATGGAGTAGTGGTCATAGTATATATATATATATATATTATATATATATAGTTATATATAGTTAGAGCGGGAGTATATATATATATATATATATATATATATATATATATATATATATATATATATATATATATATATATATATATATATATATATATATATAAAAAATGAAAATGTATGTAAAGTACTCACCAATTCAACTACTTGAAAAGAAGATCTATTTTTCTTTCCTTTTCTTCTGCGAACTTATTTATAATATTTTCATACCAGGATGGATGATTTGATAACTTAATTAAAAGTTCTGCTTCTATGGAAAGTAAAGCCAAATTTGACAGTCTGCCCTGACTCATCGTGCTTCGGAGGGATGTCTTTATACGATTTAGGCAAGAAAAACTCCTTTCAACAGATGTCGTTGTTGCTGGAATTGTGGCGATCAGACTAAAAAGTCTATAAGATTCAGGAAACACATCTTGTAAATCATTCTCTACGATGGTTTTTAAAATAGTTTGAATGTCCTTGTTCCGAAAGAGATTAGCATATGTTTGGTCATAAATCACGGCTAATTCATTACGCAAAAATGATCTGTCAAAAAAGATACCATATGTGGCCATTAAAGAATCTAAGGGTTCTTCAGGAAACTTGTTTTGGAAGTTAGAGAATTTTGTGGAATTCCCTAACTGTAGGAATTTTAAGGCCGATAAATTTGAGCATCTTGCCCTCATCTGAATTATGATATTATCAATTATTTCATAAAGGTTTCTCTTATAATGGCTTGACAATACTGATTCTTCTTCGTGAAGTCTATTTCTCGTTGGAGGAGGAGAAATTTCTGTTGCTTCTCTAGTTTTTTCAATATATTTTTCTAATGATTCTTCATTTCGCATTTCTTGTATAGCTGCTTCACATAAGGTTATTTGATTTATGCACATTTGGATATCTACTGTTTTCTTCTGCAAGAAATTGTATACTAACTCTGTTTTAATAAAAATTTCTTGAAATACAAACAAATAAAATACAAAATTAAATTCAGACAATTTGTTCTTAAAAATTTCTGCTTGATGCCTTGTTTTGCCAGACTTGTCGTCCATTTTCATAAGCTCCTTAAAAGCCTCAATTAATTTAACCCTTTCAGAGGAAAGAGCTGTTAAAAGTTTTGCATGTGAATTCCATCGTATAAAACTGTTAGTAGGTATTCGCTTTCCCACAATTTTATCAAGAATTGCAGTTCTTTTTGTTGATTGGTGAAAAAAAACAGGTATTTCATGCAAGGTGCCAAAAAAGTCATTAACATCTTTAATATTACGGCAACTGTGCTGTAATACAATAAGTTTCTTACGAAAGTCAAATGGTTCTAATAATTTAATAAGTTTCTCACTAAAACCTGATGCGCTCCTGTTTTCCCCAACCTCAAAAAAACCAAAGAAATGCTCTTTTATGAATCCATTTTCATCAACGAATCTGTAAATAACTGAACATTGTTCGTTCTCGTGTGTGTCGGTTGCTTCATCTACTTGAATTGAAAAGAAAGGAGCATTTCTAATACCTTTTTGTATATAATCTTTAATTTCACTTGCAATGCAATCAATAATATCATTTTGAATTGTCTTTGACAAACCAGTAAAACCCCCCAATTTTTCCCAATGAGATTTCATTTCAGTGTCACGTCTTATGATTAAATCAAACAATTCTTTGAAGTTTCCTTGGTTGAAGGAACTTTGACACTCGTCATGACCACGAAATGCAAGTCCTTGTTTACCTAAAAAGCAAGTTATATCGATCAAAAATTTGAATAATTCTCTAATTTTTTCACTCTGGCATTGTACTCACTTTTATTTCTTAGTGCCTGTTCACTTAATTGCTCCAAAATAGTCATATTTTGTTTACGTAACTGTTGAACGCCAAGATTATTTTGAATATGTTCTTTAGAACCCCTATGCCTTTCCAAGCTTCTTGATAAGTTTTTCCAATCTCGAAATCCTTCATCACACCAAACATTCTTTTTTGCACTAAGTAATAAACAAGGCCAGCAATATAAACCATCTTTTTTCACGCTTCCACACAACCACTTAAACCTGTCATACCACACTCTCTTAAACATTCTGTTTTTGTTTTTACTTATTTTAATGGATTTTATATTTGGAGTTGGACTTGCAGTATTTAAAAGGAGTTTTTTTTCTTCTTCACTACGTCTGGCAAACGGAATGGTTAATAAAGAAACCACTATGTCATTTTCGTTTTCACTATCCATTTTTTCAAATTTGCACAAACATTAATTAACAACACCGACACACACATCTGTATTTATAATCTGAGGACACTACTCACATGTCAAGCTATATATCAGAACATATAAAGCAACAGATGCCAATTAGTAATATTATCGGCACTTAAATTAGAACCAAAATTAACAAAAATTATAACAAGTTATTAAAAAAATATAATAAATTATGGTATAACTCTCTCTCTCTCTCTCTATATATATATATATAATATATATATATTTGTTATATATATATTATAGCATATATATATATATATATATATATATAGCAGTTATAGGGTATATATATATATATATAGGTATATGCAGTATATATATATATATATATATATATATATATTCTTTCTTCACCTCTTCTTCTTTATCTTCCTTTATTTTTTTCCCAAGAATGGGAGTAAGGTGCGTGACGAGCATCGGAAAAGAAAAGTAGAAGAGAATATGATATAAGTCGAAAAGAAAGCCCAGCCTACAGCCCCCTCAGTACCATTAATTAGCGAGAACTCACGCAGTCAGAAAATCCACCCTAAAGCTTTTCATGGGACAGCGATGGACCCTCACTATGGTAGATCGTCAGTGTAAGGGTTCATCCCCTGGCCGGTGGGCCACAACCATACCCCCTCACAATCCCCGCCATTCACTCCTGTTATACACCTTTCTTCTCGCCTCTACCAAACTCACATTTCTCTCCTTCAGACATTCGTTCACCGACTCATTCCATTTTCTCTCTTCGGTCCCCAGCCGGTCGGTTCTCAACACACTCGCCACTATACATTCGTTTAACCAACCGACTATCATTCATCCTTCCACATGACCAAACCATCTCTACGTATTTTTATTTATTCTCTCATTTACCCTTTCTCCACACCACACATCTCTCTAATACGTTTTTATTCCTCATTTTATTAATTCTTCACACACCTAGCACGCCCTTAAGATTGGTCCATTTGAACACATTGAACTTTAGATCTATACTTCTTATTCCAGACCATAGTCTCACTACCATACAATAACACAGGTAACAACATACCCTCATGTAAGACCCTAGCGCACTCAAGACTTAGTCCCTTTACATTCGCCAACGATTTAATTGCACCAGCCACCTTCCTGCCATTCACAACTTTCCTACTACACTCTGCATCATCCGTTCCCTTTTCATCCAACACATACCCTAAATATTTAAACTCAGACACTGCTCCAGCTGCTCACCATCTAACATAACTTCACACTGAGGACTGTCCTCACTCACAACCATAACCTTACTCTTATCTACGTTTACTTTCAAACCCCTCATTTTACACACCCTGCCAAATCTCTCTACCAATCCTCTCAAACTCTCTTCAGATTCGCCACACAGAACCAAATCATCCGCATATAATAGGGCACCCTCCACTCATCTCCATTCTCCATCATTCTAACACCATTTCCTGCCATCCCCATCTCGAATTCTTTCATAACCCCATCCATATACAAATTGAATAACCAAGGAGACATAACACAACCCTGTCTCACTCCGCTATATATATATATATATATATATATATATATATATATATATATATATATATATATATATATATATATATATATATATATATATATATATATATATATATATATATATTGACTGTGATGTGACAGGTTGTATTTTACTGGAGCTCCAATGGGTTGATTAATGTTCATAATGTTTTAGTTATTTTTCCCATTAAGTGTGTGTATATTAACTGCTCTCCTGTTTTAATTGTTTTTAACTATTTGGTTTTAATATTTGAAGAATTATAATCCTTATAAAAGATAAGTTATTCGTTTTAATTTTTATTTTTGAAACTTTTAGTTATGTTAGATAGTCATAGTTAGTTTTTAGAATTGTAGTTACGTAGTTTTGATAGTACTAGGTTATATATATATTATTTTTCTTTCGTCTTTTTAACTTTAGTTTTTAGTGTTTCTATTTTTTTTATTTATTTTAAAAGGGTTTTTGCATAACACCTACGTATTTAGTTGCATATTATTTTAATTTATACATATTTAGTTTTATGTTGAATGATTGTAATTTTTTTTTATTCGTAAATCTGTTAGGGTGTGTGAATGCGTATGTTTTAAACTTTCTGGATTTTTTTTTCAGTTTTACATATTTATTGTAAATACGGTTTTAGCATTTTAATCATTTACGTTTTTTAGTGAGTGAAAAACTTTAATCTGATTTCAGCTTTCGTTTTTTGTCTGTCTGTTTTTGTCTGTTGTTTTTGTTGTTGTGGTTGTGTGTGTGCGTGTGTGATGGCGGGTTTGCACAGACGCGGGCTTTCTATCGACTTTACCAACATCCGCGGCTTACTCTCTAACTCTGCATCCGTGGAACACCACCTCTCTAACTCTAGCCCTAACCTTTTGCTCCTGTCTGAGACCCAGATAGCTAAGAATTCTTCCTCTAACTCGTTTAATATGTCCAACTATAACTTATTTCATAATTTCCGTCTAAAGGGTGGAGTATGTGCCTATGTTAACATAAATACTCCTGTAACACGTCTCGTGAATCTCGAATCTCCTAATTTCGATGTTCTATGGCTTAAAATCTTTCTCCCTTCTACTACAATAATCTTGTGCTTCTGCTACTGCTCTCCTAACAGAACAGATTTTCACGCCTTTTTTGAATATCTTACTACTTCTCACGAGACTGTTATATCTTCACATCCAAATACTGAGGTCCTCTATTTAGGGGATTTCAATGTACACAACACTGAATGGTTGGGGTCCTCTCATACCGATTTAGGTGGGGAGGAGGCCGAATCATTCAGCATTCTCAACGATCTGGAGCAACTAATTAAAGAACCCACACACATTCCGGATCGTCCTAACCAATTCTTGAACACACTTGACCTATGTTTCACCACTAGTCCTTCTCTCTTAAAATACACCACTTTCGCTCCTATCGGTAAATCTGACCACAACTTAATATCTCTTAATTTTAATACTTTCTCTCCAACAGCTCCATCCTGCCCTACTCGTTTTTTCTGGCACTTTGATCGGGCCGATTGGGGGCCTTGCGTCGCTTCTACGCTAACTATAATTGGAGTGACTGCTTTGTCTCTGGTGACGCTTCGACTTCTGCCGATAAGGTGGGAGCTGTAATCGTCGATGGGATGAGCAGGTTCATTCCTTCTTCGACTAAATCTTTCTCTCCTCATAATCCATGGTTCGATCGTGCTTGTTCTCTGGCCATTCAGGCTAGAGACAGTGCGTATTGGGAGTGGAAAAATTCTCGTTCTCCTATCACTCTTGCTAATTTTCATTCTGCTAGAAATCGTTGCAGGGATACTCTTCGACGAGCAAAGCGAGCTTTCATCAAACGAAAGTGCGCTAACCTCTTTGGTTCTCCTACTGACAAATCTTTCTGGCCTCTTGCCAAAAACATCTCTAACAACTTCTGTAAATCTGTCTTTCCTCCTCTTATTCGCTCTGATGGTTCTGTTGCTAATTCTCCAACTGAAAAGGCCAATCTCTTCGGCCTCCTATTTTCCTCTAACTCAACCCTGGACGATTCTGGCATTCCTCATCCTCCTCCTTCTCCTCTCAGGTGTCCTATGCCTTTGCCTGTGATTACATTTGATCGGGTGCATGGGCTCCTGAAATCTATGAACGTTAGGAAGGCGGGTGGCCCGGATGGCATTCCTCCCCGAGTTTTGAGGGAGTGTGCTTCCGTGCTGACCCCGCCCCTCGTTCAACTATATTCTCTATGTCTCAATACTAACACTTTCCCTCAGTGTTGGAAGCACGCACATGTCCAACCGATTCCGAAAAAAGGAAGCCGCTCTGATCCTTCTAACTATCGCCCTATAGCTCTCACTTTTGTATTCTATCTAAGATCTTTGAAACCCTTCTCAACTCTCATTTCTTAGATCATCTGGAATCTCATTCACTTTTTTCCGATCGCCAGTATGGCTTTCGGCGCTCGAGGTCTACTGGCGATATACTTTCCTATTTTACTGATTTATGGTTTTCCGCCCTTAGGAACTACGGGGAGACTTGCGTGGTGGCGCTTGACATATCCAAAGCATTTGACCGGGTATGGCACGCGTCACTGCTCTCCAAGCTCCCTTCCTTTGGGTTTCCTCCTTCACTTTGCTTACTTATGTCTAGTTTTCTCTCAAATCGCTCAATGTCGGCTGTTGTTGACGGGGCGACTTCTTCTTCTTTTTCTGTTAATTGTGGTGTTCCTCAGGGTTCTGTTTTATCTCCTACTTTATTCTTACTTTTCATTAATGATCTTCTCACCTGCACATCTAACTCTATCCACTCATATGCCGATGACTCGACCCTTCATTCTTCAACTCATTTCAATTCTGCTCCCTCTTTTACTTCTAGAATTGCCTCTCGTCTTAATCTTTCCGATTCTATTCTCGCTGATCTGGATAGGATTTCCGGGTGGGGTCGTCTCAACTTTGTGAAATTTAATTCTTTAAAAACTCAACTTCTACAAATCTCCCTCTCTTAAACACCTTCCAACTTTCCTATCTCTTTCGACGGTTCTCTCGTCTCTCCTGTTGACAATATAAACATCCTTGGCCTTAACATAAACAAAAAAATGTCTTGGAAACCTTACATCACAACGGTTGCTAGGGCGGCCTCAAAGAAACTGGGGGTTCTGTTTAGACTGCGACTTTTTTTTCCTCTTCTCAGTTGCTTCAGCTATACAAGGGCCTCATTCGCCCTTGTATGGAGTACTGCTCTCATATCTGGGGGCTCTGGTTTCACCCGGCTTTTGGACAGGGTCGAGTCAAAGGCCAAAAGACTTATAAACTGCTCCGTACTTTCCACTTCACTTGACCCTCTATCTTTGCGGCGCGATGTTGGTGCTTTATCTCTTTTCTATAGGTACCGCAGCGGCAGGTGCTCTAGGGAACTTGTCACTCGCGTACCACTACGACGTCCTCGTAGCACAAGGGGTGCTGTGTCTGCGCATGAGTTTTGTGTGGATATTGGTAACTCCAGGCTAGTTCGGTGCTTCCTTCTTTCCAGCCACCTCTGTTCTGTGGAATTCTCTTCCATCTTCTGTATTTCCTGCTGAATTTAATCTCCTCACTTTAAAGCCTGTGTCTGTGCTCATATGCGTAATTTGCGATAGTTGGTGGCTTCTGAGGTGTGCAACAACCCCTCCTTAGCTCTGCCTGTGAGTGGTGGTGACAACTGTAAAAAAAAAAAAAAACATATACTCGATGTCTCTCTATATATATATATGTTATATAT